>JAXQGJ010000084.1:0-31788 GCA_037039655.1 Pseudozyma sp. M118-08B | reverse complement strand
TGTTGTAGATGAGCGTGACAGCCTCCTCGCCGACCTCCTTGACGATCTTCCAGTGGTCGCCCTGCACGTTGCGGTGCTCGTTGACGAGTGAGCCGTTGAAGTAGGTGTTCTGGTAGCCGTCCTTGTAGCTGACAGTGGGGTAGTTCTCGTTTTGGCCGTGCAAGTACCACTGAGCGAGAAGACGAGTGATACCGTCATCGATGCGCTCGATCTTGACCTCACCGGCATTAAGCGCACGCACGAGATCGGCACCACCAACGAGGTTCTTGTAGCCTCCGGTCATGCCTCCTGGCATCACAACGTCAGAGCCGCCGTTGTACGTGTTGGTCGTGTTGAAGGCAGCCGACCAGTCGGTGACCACGAAGCCCTGGAAGTCGAGCTCGTCCTTAAGGATGGTGTTGAGAAGCTTGCTGTTCTCACAGCCTTGAGTGGAGTTGATACGGTTGTAGACGCACATGATTCCGCCGCTTCCGGCCCTGACGGCGTTCATGAAGGGCCAGAGGTAGAGCTCGTGAAGTGTACGATCGTCCAAGTTGGAACTGTAGGTGAGCTCGGTGTTGTTGTTGGGGTTGAGGGTGTAGGGGTCCGATGCAGCGTACAACTGTCTGTATGTTTCCTGCTCGTAGGCGAGGAAGTGCTTTGCTGTGGTGATGACACCAGCCGACTGAGTACCAGAGACGGTGTAGTAGGCAGCCTCGCCGTGAAGGTACGGATCGGGACCGAAGCCTTCCCAGTTACGACCCTGGAAGGGACCGCGACCAAGAGGACCACCAGTGACAGGGCCAAGGTGGACGTTAACACCCTTGGCCACGAACTCGGAGCCGAGTGCAGCCGCTCGCTTGTACATAAGGTCACGATTCCAAGTGGCAGCAGTGGTGACACCCGCAGGGAACATAGTGACAAAGTCGGAAGCACGGAAACCAGCGGGACCGTCCTGGAAGCAAAGCTCAGGAATACCGAAGCGGTCGACACGGCCTAGTGTGCCTTCGCAACGACCACCAGTGATACCAGCAGTAAGGTTGACCTTCTCAGCGAGAGTGAGCTGGCCAACGACATTGCGAGCCTTTTCGACGGCCCACTCCCAGCCACCGTTACCAGTGACGGGGTAAAAAGGGCTGTTGACGTCAGCGAGTTCGGGACCACCACGGTAGAAGGTGCCAGCGAGAGGTGCTTGAGCGAGAGCAGAGTTGGCTTCGGAGCTGATGTTCCAGTTGATGTAGTCGGAGGAGTCGGTCTGATTGGACGCGTCGGCTTGACGAGCGTGGAAAAGGAGGTTGAGATGCTCGAGCGAGGCGGCCTGTGCGTTTAGCACATTGGCCGCGTAGATGCTGAGCACCAGCAGAGACTTGACGGCTGCCTTCATGTTAAGAGCTTATCCCTAGGCTTGATGAGCTCTGTGCAGGTGTTCGCTTGGCGCTAATCAAATCTTGTGTTTCTTCGGTGGCTGCGCAAATAGGGTGTTGCTGATGATCAGCTTCGATCGAAGGACAGCAAGCTGAGGAAGGGGAAAGGACCAGCGAAGATAAGGAAGAAAGGGAAAGGAGGAGGATTGAGGACTGAAGATGACGTTGGACAGTCCCGCGTTTGAAGCGGAGTTCTGATCGTACTTATACAAAGTCTTGACAGGATGGCTATGATGATGGAGTCGGATCCAGTCACCGAAGATTCTTTGCAGAGATGATGAAGCGGGACCCTTCTGTGATCTACTTCAATCGTGGAAGATGGGCTGATTCGAGAAACTTCAGGCAGAAGCACCGAACTTCGGTTCCCCCACGAGCACGAAGCAGAACCATCATGTCCAAATATGCGGCTCAGGTGGGACGAAAAGAGGCATGGCCCGTGACATGAAGCGAACAAGGTCGCCGGCTGGGCTTGGCATCGTTGCCACCAACTTTGTTCAGGTAAATCGTGTTAAGCGCGGCTGAGAGAGGACGCTGCCGACATGGCCGGCACGGCAATGTATCACGACTGCTTGGCTTGACCTTCCTTTTCGGGTGGACCCTGAAGCGGGGGGCGAAGCTTGCTATGGGAACGAAGTGGCTTGGTCAAGCTGGATCTGATGATGTGCAACCTCGTCAATGCCTATTGCAGGCTGTGAAATCGGCTGGAACAGTGCAACGTCCTACCTGTTTTGGCCACAGAGCTTGTACCGGCGACTCTGCGAGATTCACCGGTCGTTCCGCATTGTCAGAGAGCGAGCAACGGTCAATCTTGCGATAGAGACAAGCTGTTGAGGTTTCGTTAAGCGAGCAGCGGCCAAAGCTGGGGTTGCGGGCACTGCTTGAAAAGATTTCCGAAGCAAATCTGGGATTTGTAGACAAGCAAGCAAGAGATGCCGGGCAGAGGCTAATGCACGACGTCGTCTTGATGCGTTGGAGGAGTTCAAATTGTCTGTCAAACAGAAGCGTTGCCCGGCGGTCATCGAAATGTATTCTTTCCTGCTCGATCCACAGCGGCAGCGAACAGGCAGGAATGCTCATAAAAGAACAATGCGGGGGCGCAAAGGCATATGGCTGTCAGGAAAATGCGGAGATCCATTCCGACCGCGCTGTGCTGTGCTGTGGTGTCGAGAACAGCGATTGTCTAGCTGTGTGTCAGTTGACCGGTGTAGAAGGAAAATCGTGACTGAACTTCGGCACAAGTATGAGAAAGAATTGCGTGAAGCTGCCTTCGTAGCGAGCTGCACATCTTGACGCTCGCTTAGCGCAAGCGACGTGGTTGCAGTTCGAGTTCGCCATTTCCCCACCGTTCCCACCTTGTGCAGCGGAACTACCTTCTCCATGGCAATACTTGGTCCTGCATTGACTCGCACATGATCGAGGTGGCGGAGCAGGGTGCAACTTTGAGACACCCTCGTCGCTTGCTTTGTCAGATAATCGAAAAGCTTTAGCATGGCGAAACAAGCCTCCGAAAAGTGATCAACAAGCGCTCGTGCCGTGTAACGGAGCCAAGTGAGGCGGGAAAGGCAACGTTCACCCTAGCCATCGCCCTTAGTCTCTCAGGGTCAGAACCGTCTTCCGATCTTGTTTGCTCTTCGAAGATTGCTGGTGTGTGCTTCATCAATATCTGTGACAGATGATGCGCCAGTGTAATAAAAAAGCCAACAGCATCCGGAGGTGGGATTGACAGATGTCAGACGGCGGCGTTTGTAGAAATTCCTCCGCCACAAGAATCAGCCGAAGAAATTGCGCTGCGTAAATTGGGGTCAAGAAAGAAACACGATATGATGCCTCCTCGCACAGCGTTACGAGGATATCGTCCGCCGCTCGTCGCTGAGGCTGTTTGTCGACAATGATCGGCGTAGAAAGCGGTGCTCTGTCCGAGTCAGTTCAGTCCCTGCTGAGGTGAGAAGTTGCGCAAACCGAACCGCATGAGAAAGCTCAAGTAGGGGCCACCAGAACGTTGCTGTCGAACGGCCGCGCGACATCGAACGGAAGACGCCGTGCATTGTGTGGGGCTTACTTAGTCGATCTTGAGATGATCACGCTGCACCGAGTCCCGATATGACCCAGCCTCGCAAGGCATGTCTTGCTCACACGAGTCGTTGCTCATTGCCACCGTCGGAACTAGGGTGCTTTGTCTCGTGCGACTGTGTGCTCCGACTTGAACACTTGCAGACATCGCCGGTCAGTCCAGGCGGACATGGCGGCAGTAGCAGTGCTATTGAGCCTTAAGGTGGCTTGTCTTCCATCTCGCCTGCTTCGACGTTCAGCCGTCGCTGGTTGAATGAAGTTGACTTTCAAATATACGACCGGCAACCAGGACCCTTGCTCTTGCTTAGCATGGTTCCTGAGATCAAGCGAGGACGGGGTAGCGATCATATCCCCGTTAAAGCTGTCGAACGAATACTTGGCATGTCGTGCTGAGCCTTGTGTCCGTTCCAACGGAGATCATCAAGCTGTTGCATAAGATATTGGTGCGAATCAGGGTCGTGGAGTGGGTCCATCTCGCCTACGATACGAGCGGACTTTTTCGAGCCGCAGGAACGGGTGGCAAGATGGAAAAACTTGGCGGTATTGACCAGCGTTGCCGGTCTTTACGAAGCTGCTCTCTGGGAGTGGATATCAAGCTTGGATCAAGCTCGCCAACGGGATGGGTCACGTGTACATCGAGGACAACTTTTGGCCAAATGGCTACGCTGGATGGCTTCTGCAAGGATGTCCTCGGACCGACGGCGATGATGTCTGAGAGCATGTCGCAGATTGGAAGCAGGCAACATGCAGTGCGTGATTTCTATCGTACTGATGGATGCCCGACTTGCATCGTGTGAGCCTTGTTTTCGAAAGGAGCGCTCAAAGGTTCGCTAGATCAGGAACGAAACGCGAAAAGATTGCCGAGCTTGCCCTTGCACGATCATTATTGTGTGACCCGGACGACAAGGGCGAGCTGGGAGGGGCAAGGTGGCTTGCATAACAGCAATGGTTGCAAGGAACACGACATGAGAATTTGCGGAGAGAGATGCCCCGCTAGAGCAAGGTGCTGGGAGCTGAAAAGCAATCGCCGCTCACGATCGGGCTGCGCGCCAAACTCGACGTACGACCGGCAACGTTGGTGGAGCCCCAGACTGCCAAACGGACTCGTTGATCAAGCAGTCGAAGGGACCGGTGACCTGGAGCTGCTCGTCGTTACACAAGGAGGGAAGGTGAATGACCCTCAAAGTAGCAAGCCACACCTGGCTCGCATCAGCAGTTGCATCTCGCGATCCGGCTTTTTTTTTTTTCTTTTTGCGGGGAGGGCGGAATACGAATTGTCATCTTTCATTTGTTATTGTAAGAAGCCTCGTCTGACCATCACATGGCTTGCAAAGCGTCCCCAACTTTTGAGGAATTTAGGCTTTGCTCTTGTCACATGAGGCCTGAGACCATGATGGCTGTACTATGTTGCCCTTTCCTGTGGCAGCGTGAAGCGTCCGCATAGCGCCGAAGAGAAGGTGTTGGACCGGGGATGAGAGTGGGGATTGGAAATGAAACAGAGATTCGCGGGATCGGAGTAGGAAATGAGAGCTGCAGTCGTCCGTCAGTTGACTCTCAAGCCTGCATGCAAAGTAGTTGGACATGCATCAAGTAAAGAAATCGAGCAAGACCCTTAATTGGAGCGGACCTGAGGATTACCCATTTGGTCGTACAGAAGCTGAGTGCCAAGATGGTAACGGTGATTCGCATCGTCGCCGAGCAATATACGTCAGAGCCAGATAACGATGGCCGTGCTGGTTGCTGAAGTCGAAGAAGGACGCTAATGTCAGGTACGGCTCTCCTGCTGCTTTCCATAGAAGCTGGCCACGCGATCTTTCAGGTCAAGCTCGTAGACTTGCAAGACGCAGTAAGCGTCGTCTTCAATGCGCAAGACTCGATGACTCTGAAATGCATGTTGAATCGCCTGGCTCAGATCTGATCGGTAGGCTTTATATGATGTTAAGATTGTCGAGTGCTTGAGGTGCGCTGGGCCGTCTTGAACAGCTAAAAGCTCAGTTATGACAGAAAGCGAACAGGCTGAGCTTCGATGGACTACGCTAAAGTCTAGCGCATCCGATCTTCGGCGCTTCCGATCATCGTGTGAGCCAAAGGCAGAGCAAAAGCTTGTGACGATCGGGCTTTCCGTTAGAGACGTCGGATCAGCCGTTTGAAGATTCAAATGAGCTCACCATTTGGCAAGCTCAAGCTCAGTCATTTTGTCGGATAACCCAATACGGTCAATTCTTGTCATTTCTGTTCTGCTCGTATCACAAGGTCAACTTTTCAGACAAGCGAAGCCCGCGGCATTGAGGTATTGTCTCGAAGCATCAAAGGTGGCTGACTTCGGCGAAATTGTTCCTCAAGCTTTTGCGCGCTCGTCAAAGCAAATGCTTGCCATGCGGTCTAGCTTCGATGCTACTGCATTATGCAAATCAAAGGTTGTGTGGGGGAAGTGGGGAAGCGATCTGGGGTATCAACTGCAGGCAAGCAAGAAAGTAAGACGGTGAACGAAGGGGCAATAACGGGGTTGATGCGCAGCTTGAGAACCTCGGCAAGCAGCGACTGATTCTCTCTGTCCACGCCCTTCGTTATTCTTGCGCAAAAGGTTGCCGACTTGCTCTCGCCCGGTGACCTTAGCTGCTCATGAGCGAGGTTACTTCTGTTCAATTTTCCTATTCCGCTCGACCTTGGCTTTCTCGGCAATTTCTTAGCCTTGAGCCCTTCTTGTCTTTTCTGTGTATTTCGCAAAGAGAGGAAATCCGGGGTTGAAACAACAAAAAAAGCGGAGTTTCAAGTTTTAGTGCAGGTGCATCTCACGATGGCTTCCATACTCCATGCATTGCTCACTCTTTCTCTCTCCCCAGAGTTCGTGAAGGTTGCCGGTCTGTGGCCTCCGCTGACCTCTTCACCAGCTTGAGGAGATCTATGTCAGCCGGCAAGACCGGTCAGTTCGGGCTCCTCTTGTGACAACTGGTCCGTTCACATCCTCAAAACGAGGCAGCCAGGCAGCGCGCTTTCCTTGGCTTTTTTTGGCGGGGCTCCCGACCCCGCCTGACCTGTTGCAACCTGTGACAACCGCCTTCGAATCGCTTCATTTCGCTGCTCGCTCTGTGTCACTCTTGTGTGTGTGTGCAAGAACGTGTCTGCGCGGGACGGCCGTTTGTGTTCATTTGTGAACACTGTAATTTTTTAGTTGTCTGATGTTGCGCTTCGGCACGCGCTTAGCCGCAATAGTACAGAAAAACAAGGGTGCAAGGCAGGTCTGCATTGGAAGCAGTCTCGGGTAGAAAGTGAGTGTTCAATGCCACTATGCTGCTATTCTGCCTTGGACTCCGATAGACAGCTCATCGGAAGTGCCGTTTCTGCGTTTCCGTCCTCCTTTCACTTGACACTTCAATTGAGACCATGCGTTCTCCGTGAGCTTGCTCCTTTCTTGCCTTCTCGTCAGGTGCTATGTTCGGCTAAGTCGCCCCTTCTCTCGCAAGTGCGTCAGGCACAAGATCACCTTGCGCTTGCCATTTTTTGACTCGATTCGACTCGTCTCAAGTCGACTGCGCAGGCTACACTCATCTCCTTCCTTTCTCTCTTCCCACATCGCACTGTACGAGAGGACTGTCATCTTGCTATTGTGCTGCGCTGCGCATCACGCTGCCCTTTCTTATACCTTCGTGCGCTTGGTAGGCTTTACAGCTAAACGCTATCTGACAGGCGACACCTCTTTTGCCAAAAAGGTAGAAATAGTCAGCATCCTTTCGGCTTCTCCATCATCCTTTGTCTCCCTCCTTCCCCACACTTCTCCCTCTTCCCTTCCTTCTCCATCAAGACAAGAAGCGCCATCATGCCCGCCGCCGCTGTCGGTGAACAAAACCATGTCTCCCAGGCCCTGGCTGACCACCGTCTTTCGATGGTTGGCGCCACCGGTGCCGCAGGTCTCCTCAGGAATGCTCGTACCTTCTCCATCGCCGTTTTTGCCTCTATGGGTGGCTTGATTTACGGTTACAACCAGGGCATGTTCGGTCAGGTCCTTAGCATGCACTCGTTCGCCGAAGCCAGTGGTGTCAAAGGTATCTCTAACCCTACCCTTTCCGGTCTACTTACTGCTATCCTCGAGCTCGGCGCATGGCTCGGCGTGCTCCTCAACGGTTACGTCTCGGACGCCATCGGCCGTAAGCGCTGTGTCGTCTTCGCTGTTGTCTGGTTCTGCATCGGTGTCATTATCCAGGCCAACACCAAGGGTGGCTCTTACGATTACATTCTTGCCGGTCGTTTCATCACTGGTATTGGTGTGGGATCTCTGTCCATGATCGTGCCACTCTACAATGCGGAACTCGCTCCCCCTGAGATCCGTGGCTCCCTCGTTGCTCTTCAGCAGGTAAGTTTGCCTCGATGCGATTCCCATAGCTTCTAGATATGCAAATGCCTTTTATTTGCACGCGTTAACAAGAGAGGGCGCTTGGTCCCCTCTGCATGCGCACTCTGATTTGATATTCATTGCGTGTCATTTAAGGCCAACAAGAAACTGACACCATCACGTCCTCATCCTCATCTACGTCTTTTATACCTTCTCATTTCGATGAACAACGTAGCTTGCCATCACGTTCGGCATTATGATTTCGTACTGGTTCACATATGGCACGAACTACATCGGTGGAACGGGTGATGGACAGAGCCGCGCGGCTTGGTTGGTCCCCATCACCATCCAGATCCTTCCTGCCATCATCCTTGCCGTCGGTATCCTCTTCATGCCCGAGTCGCCTCGTTGGCTCATGAACGAGGGCCGCGAACAGGAGTCCTTGAGCGTCATCGCTGGTCTTCGTCGTCTTCCTGAGTCGGACTTGCTCGTTCAGATGGAATACCTTGAAGTCAAGGCACAGAAGCTTTTCGAAGACCGCATCTCGGCACACGATCACCCTAACCTCCAGGACAACTCGCGCAGCAGCAAGATCAAGCTTGGCCTCGCTCAGTACAAGTCTCTCGTCACCAACCCTGCCAACTTCCGTCGTACTGCCGTCGCCGTCCTCGTCATGCTTTTCCAGCAATGGACCGGTGTCAACTTCATCCTCTACTACGCTCCTTTCATCTTCCGAAGGATCGGTCTTGACCAGGGCAACACCATCTCGCTCCTTGCTTCCGGTGTCGTCGGTGTCGTCATGTTCCTCGCTACCATTCCTGCTGTGCTCTACGTCGACACTTGGGGACGCAAGCCTACCTTGATCGCTGGTGCCATCATCATGGGCATTTGCCACTTTGTTGTAGCCATCATTATCGGCACCTGCCAACACGATTGGCCAGCTCACAAAGCCGCTGGATGGGTCGCTTGCTCGTTCATCTGGCTCTTTGCTATCGCCTTCGGATTCTCTTGGGGTCCATGCGCCTGGATCATCGTCGCCGAGGTCTTCCCTCTTGGTCTTCGTGCCAAGGGTGTCTCGATCGGTGCTTCGTCCAACTGGCTCAACAACTTTGCCGTCGGCATGTCCACTCCCGACTTCATCACCGCTGCTCCTTACGGCGTATTCATCTTCCTCGGCATCATGTGCGTCCTCGGCGTCCTCTACATCTGGTTCTTGGTTCCCGAAACCAAGCAGAAGTCGCTCGACGAGCTTGATGCCGTGTTCGGTGACAACTCGGGCCGATCGCAGTGGGAGGCTGGTATGATGCTCCAGGCTCAGCGCGATGTTGGTCTTCTGCGTCTTGCCGGCATCGAGGACGTCAAGGGTGGTGCCGCTCACAGCGACAACGCCTCGGACCACCTCGACGAGAAGCACTCGGATGCCGACTCGCACGATGGCGCCAAGAAGACGGGTCACACTCTTACCTCGACTGTCTAAGCTTTCACTTTGCCCGCTCCGGAGACCACCTCGTCTCGTGTTGCTACTATGCTCACGAGTTGAAGATACCCATTTCCCTCAAGTTTGGATCCCGTTCAGATCCTTAGCTAAGCTTTCGCACAGGAACTTCCTCTGTTTCCCATGTATCGCTCACTCGTCTCTTGTTTCGTCACTGTAACCCAAAGCTCCTCTCGGCTCAGATGTACTCGCATTGAAATTGTTTTCACATCCTTTCCTCTTTCTTGACTGCATATCTGTGTGTCTCATCGCTCGGCTTTGTTCTGTGACATGAATTTGCCGCGGTCCGCGTGAACGTGAAACGAATCTGCTTTTCGATGACCTTGTCAACGATAGAGTAACGCACTGTCTGACAGGGTACGAGCTTGAGCTTTGAGATTTATCGGGTTGATGTCGGGCGGACGCTGTGCAACAGTCTAACACGGTAATTCAATCGTAAAATTGATGTTGGTCTACATTGTCCGGTCTTAACTTGACTGCTCATCCGAGTCACTGTGTTTGCCTTCTTCGGTACTGCTTGTGATGATTTGGTGGTATTGCAATGGGACAAAGGTGTGCTTCACAGATGAGTACTCGGATGAAAATTTACTTGAGAGGCGAGAAGTCAAGAGGACGCATAATCTGAGCGTGCATCTTGTCGATCAACTTGACCGTCTGGCTGACGGTATCGTTCCAGGTCTCAACCTGCCATGCCTGATCTCTGGTCCTCTTCCTCTCTTCCAGGCTGGGATATTCCCAGATGTGGAAGACGGTGTGCAATCCGCCAATCTGAGTGAACCATGCGCCGATGGGTTCGACAAATTTCCTTCTGGCCTCCAAACCGCGTCTCCAGTGCTGTTCCCACTCCAACAGATGACCTGGCTTCAAGTGGTATGTCCTCAACTCGTAGATGCCATTAGTGGTTCGAGGCGGGCAAGATGGCCAGAAGGAGAATTCTTGAGTCAACCAGTTGCTTCTGTTGGAGAGCAAGGGGCGCAGGCGTTTGGTAAGTTCTTGGAAATCGGGGTCGGAACGCAGGGCAGCTTCGGCCTTATCATAGCCGGCGTAGCCATCGTATTCCCAAATATGGTAGAAAGTCTCTAGATCGCCGACAATGACCTCCCAGCTTCCGGTAAGACGCATTGGCAAGCCCTTTGCGGCGATTTTGGGAAAGTATTCCGAGATGAGGGTACGGTATTCTTCGACATGAGCGGGGGAAACGGATTGACGTTGAATCTCGTGGATGTATTTGCCGCGTGCGACCTGGCTCGAGTGAGATTGAGTGGTGACACCTTCGGATTTGGCCTTCTCAGAGCCGTGCAAAAGAGACTTGAGAAGAGACTGCTTGGGTTGAGAATCGTCTGACTGGGATTGCTGGCTGGTAGCGGCAGCAGAAGAAGTGGTGGCCTTGTCAGCGTACAATTGAGGGCGAGAAGGGATGATGAGAGAGCGCGACGAGACAAGAGTAGCAGATGGTGCTGCCCAGGTTCGTGAAGACCAGCTTCGAGTGGCGGCTCGCAAGCCTCGTCCAGCGAGCGAGGTTGTCATGGTTTGTATCTGTGGAGTGATCCTAGATGAAGTGCTTGACGATGTTTTGCTTGAAGTATGATGCGTGCAATGTGAAGTGATTCTTTCGAGTTTCCGAGCCGTTTTCTTGAGCGATAGATGTGGCCTATGAAATGCGAAGAGGATGGATGGAGAGGAGATGCAAAGGGATGATTGAACTCAGCTTTTCTAGGAAACCTTGTGTGGGGAAAAGTGTGGGGTGGTGCGTGCAGCGCTGCTCTCTGCTGCTCAGCCACCACAGAACGGACCAACAACGCTCGAGCCAATCTGACCAGCTAAACGAGCTGCACTTTTCTCCACAGTAACGCACAAGTCACCGGTTTACGGATCTCTCCCCATTGGCATCACACAGGCAGTCTAGACTCTCTTTCTTGCCCCGCTTCACATTTTTTTAGCTACACGTGACGTCGAGAAGGTGGGTCATGAGCGAAAGAAAACGATCTAACAAGCTCAAAATTGAAGCAAAGTTGGTCGGACGAGGCTGTGAGAGTGAGACAAGGCGGAGTTTGACCAATCTCGGCAGTTCCGCTTGAAAAGGAGTATGTTGAGGTCATATCGTCATTTTAGAAAATCTAAATCCTAAAAAAGGCTCATTTCCCTGCCTCGATTTTTAGACTCAAGCAAACTCGAGAGCAGGAAACAACGGTCACTGCACAGCCTTTGGCCAAGCCAAGTCGGGTGAAACACAAATCTTACTTGTGGACGAGGTGCACACACAAGATATCATGGCCCGTGTCGGAAAGGCAACATCATAACCAACAACTACCACCACCGCAACTTTGGCCTAACAAGGATTCAATATACCCCCTCGCTTGGCTTAACTCGACATACCTTCGAACCACACTGCATATTGCATATATCCACGCAAGAGCAACTACACTTGACAGCCCGTGCAGACCATCAACTATGTCATTCCTACGAAAGGCACAACAGCATGTCGCCCACACTTCCAAGCTTCCGGCTCTCGGCAACCAGGACTTGAGGCAACTTCAAGACGTCATCACCTCGGAGAAGAGTTTCATTCAAACCAACTCGAAAGCAGCCGCTGACTTCAAGAAGAACGCTGAAGCTATCAAGGCCTGGTCTGCCGAAGAAGGTCCCGATCTCAACGATATCGCTGGCAAGGTCTCGCTCCTCTACGACCACTATGCAGCCTCCCAAAATCGTCTCAACTCGCATCTGAACACCGTCAGGCTGCACTTCAAGAGCATCCGCACTAGGGAGGAATCTCTGGCAGAACTCAAAAGCCGCAAACGCTCACTCGGCTCAGACATTGAAAAAGTTGAGAGGAAGTTGGCAAAGATGGGTCCAGAGAACAAAGAGCTCATGAAAGTCACTGCTCAGCTCAAGGAGATGAGGGGTGAGATGGAAGGCCTTCACATAGAGGTGATGAACGAGGAGGCTGCTATTGGTGATTTCAAGAGGAGAACTACTAAGGAGGCGCTCGGTATCAAGTCGGGTGCACTGCTCGAGATGGCTGAAAAGCTCACCATCGTTGCCGAGATCTCCAAGCTCATGCTCGAAGAGATTCCACTCCAACCCACTCAACCAGGCATGCCTCGTGCCGAATACTATGGATTCGCAAAGACCGAGTCGCTACTTCAGGAAGCTACAAGGAGTATCGCAGACGTCGCCTTCACACCTCACGGCCCTTCTGCTGGTATTCCAAGATTTGGCGACATGAGCTTGGCCGACTCTACCGCTAATGGATCCAGGGACATCGGCCATTCTTACGCCAACCCAGAGGGCGATGCGCACTACGAGGACGCTCATGCCGACTTCCACAATGCCGACACTGGATACAGTCCCACACCTCAACGTGTGCTCAGCACAGACGACGTAGCTCGTACGCCCATCTACGCTGCTCATGCTTCTCGCTCGCAGTGGGCGCAGGAAGGTACACCTGCTGCTGAAGATCCTGCTACCAACGAATGGGCGCAATCTAGCTACGACCGTGGCGATGTTTCTACCCAATCGGCCGCCGCTGCTGCTGCTATGGCTGCTACTGCTGGTGCAGATCTGAACGCTGTTCCTGGACACGGCGACCCTAGCAACCCCGATGGAGGCTTCCTCATGCAGACCAGCGGATCGCACAACGAGTCGGCCCAGCAGTACGGATCCAACAGGAACAGCGCCGATTACCAGAGCGCTCAAGGTGGACACCAGGTTGGTGAGGTCATTCCCACTGGCTCGATCCCGGCACACGCTACTTCGACAGAGGGTCATCACTCGGACGCCTACGACGGATACAGCGCTGAACCTGCCGCTACTTCGACCAACTCTACTTCCATGCTCGGTGCCCCCACTCTGCCACCTCTTCGCACTGCAACTCCCTTGAACAGCTCTGCTCCCACCGCAGCAACAGCACACAGCGCCATCGCCTCGCCCACCTCTTACACCGCTACGGATGACTCTGCTTACTTCCAGTCGATCGGAAGCACCCGCGCAATGCAAGAAGCTGTTCGACGTCCCATCTCCCCACCCAACGCAAACCAGATTCGTACCGCCTCGTATGGAAATCTTGGTGCCGCTGGTCCTGTCCCCGCCACCCAAACATCTGCAGGTGAGGGCAAGAAGGTGACCGCTGCCGCGTTCAGACGAGGATTCTCACGTCAACCTTCGGCTCAGGCTGGTATGGGTCTGCCACCTGTTCCTGGTCCCAGTGGCGGAGCCGGAAACGGTTACGATGATGCCTCGCATTCAGCTGCTTATGGCAACCCTTTGCCGATGCCCCCTCAAACTCTTCCTCACGCCAACTTGACCACACCCACCCCTCCTGGAGCGTACGTGACGAACGGCACCACCCCAGACTCGGAACACGGCTCCGTTCAACCTCTGCACATTAGCAAACGCAATTCCTACTCATCAAATCCATTGGGACTAGCGGCAGCAGCAGGAACTCCAACAGGCATGCAAGGCAGAAGATACAGTAACGAGCTCAACGTAGGTGGACAGGATAACCCGGCACCGCCTTATATCCCAGGCGGATCAGATGGCCAGGGAATGGGCGGCGTAAGAAGTGTAGACTACGCCCAACAACAACATCAGCATCCAGGAGTGCAGAGACAGTCGAGCAGTCAGTATGCAGAGTACGCGGCTCCTCCTCCTCCTGGCTACGGATATGCGTAATGTATTGTAACTTGTGATCTCAGCAGACGATACCTTAATCTTATCTCTATCCAATCCATCAATCGTGTGTGGACTCTAACTTACTCAGTGTTTGTGAAGTGCAGAGCAGCAAAGTCAAAGCCAAGCGAACTGAAGACGAGAGACCAATGTATTGCAAAACAAAAAACAGAACCGACAAAATCTTGACACCAGCTAAGTCAAACCAAACTATACGTTCCTCCTCAAAGGCGAAGGGGCATACTTTCCCTCTACCGCCAACGCCCTTGGCGTGTCCTGTGCCCTCTCTGACGCTGCGGCTGTAGGTGTTGTGGGGCTTTGAGTATGCGCATGATCCGCAAAGTAGTTCTGTGCCACCGGAGGATCCGGCAAAGTATACGGACTGGGTGGGAAGTTGTTCCCCCCCGCACCTCCCCTCGAAGCGCTGGGGCTAATACTTCCACTACCCCCCCTACTGACTGGCCTCGAGTTAAGCTGACCTGCCGAAGTGGCAACGAACGTTCCTCCATTTGCCGTGAGCGAAGGCGTAGCAGCGAGAATCTCATCGTCGTTCTCGTGCCTATAAGGCTGAGGTGTATCGTAAGGAATCTGGTTGAAGAGGACCGAGACGCTTTCTCCGTAGTGCGAACGACGAATGGTTTCAGCGAGAACGTGCGAGATGTCGATCTCTTCGATTTTATTGCATTTGCTCCTGTTGTGCGCCTGAGGGAGCGTATTGGTGACGATCAACTTTTCCAATCGAGATTTGCTGATACGTTCCAGTGCGGGGCCGGAAAGGATACCGTGGGTGACAATGGCGAGGACACGTTCAGCGCCATACTCGATAAGTTGCTGAGCCGCCAAGTCGAGGGTTCCGCACGTATCCGCCATGTCGTCAACCAAGATCGCCACTTTGCCTTCGACGTTTCCGACCAAAACCATTCTAGAAACTTCATTGGCACGTTTCCTCTCCTTGTGGAAAAGCGCAAAGTCGAGTTCCAATCGATCGGCCAACGACGTCGCCCTCTTTGCTCCTCCTGCATCGGGCGAAACAATCACAGCTTTGTTCACATCCACCATCTCCCGGATATACTGCAACGCCGCCGGTTCAGCATACAAGTTGTCGACGGGGACATCGAAGAAGCCTTGAATTTGCGAAGCGTGCAAATCCATCGTAATGACATGATCGCATCCGGCATTCTCCAACATGTTGGCAATCAACTTGGCCGTAATCGGTGCACGACTCTTGTCCTTCTTATCCTGCCTAGCGTAGAAGAAGTGCGGGATGACAGCGGTGATACGTTTGGCACTGGCAGTCTTGCAGGCGTGAATCATGATCAACAACTCCATCAACGAGGTGTTGGGCGAAGCAGCGGCTCCGGTTGGCGTAGGGGAGACGCAAGAGGTGTTGATGATGTAGACATCGTGTTCACGAACGGATTCGGCGATGCGAACGATGCTTTCGCCAGACTCGTTTCGTGTAACGGTAGCTTTGCCGAGCGGTTGACCGAGACGTCGGGCGATGAGAGCAGCGAGCTCAGGGTGAGATGTGCCCGAAAAGACTTTGATACCGCCAGCTTGGGACGCCATTTTGTCAGTGCTGCGTCGAAGCGTTCGCAAGCTCCAAGGGGTGTTGGTGGTGGTGAGAGCGAGAGATGAGAGGAAGTGAAAGGCGTAGGGTGACCAAGTAGAGGTAAAGTGTCAAGAACCAGGACGAGCTAGTCCCACCGACTTCATTCACACATTCACACACAAAGCTTTCTTCTTCGCAATATCACACACCACAGCGCAGCACTGCATTGTGTGACTATAGAGCGGGGAACAGTAAAATTTGGCTGGGGGAGCCTGTCACACAGCAACAGCCGCACAGAAAAAAAAAGTTCTAATTTCATTTGGCTTCAACACCGGAGCCGAGTTGCAGCTTCGAAATGCTCGGATGTCTCCGTCTTCTCATCGGCGATAGACTTCAGAGCAACGGAATCGGACGATGAAAAAAGTAGTCCAAGCCTCCACAAAGATCCAAGCAGATCTGCAAACCTCGCTTGGGCTGCAGCTAGATTTTGACAGCTTAATGCAGCGCACAGCATCGTCAGATTAGCAAAGCCGATCTTGTGTACCTATTATGCTCGTCATCGAAGAAAGACCCTCCTTTGACCCTCTTTTCTGCGGATGGGGTCGTACCATAAAAGTCTCTTGTTGTCGGTACAGAAATAGAAGCAATGAGTCTCCGTCCTTCCATCTCAGTCACCCACCATCTAGACCTTCTCCGCATAGATAGTCGTGATAGAGGAACTCCTTCTTTTCCCCATCTAGTAGATGCAACCTCGAGCGTTGCGATTGATCCCTCTCCTGCGCTCTCCACTCTCTCCTAGACTTCCGACTAGAACAGCCCTACCTAAAAAGGCTACTGCACTCATCTCGATCCGCTCATACCACGCTTCCTCTGCCCTTGGCTTCACCGACACCATGGCCGCATCCAAGCGCAAAGAGGCCTCTCCTCCTGCAAAGGAGACCAAACAGGAGCACGACGAAGACGAAAAGGCCCTCGACCCTAAACTTGCCGAACATCCCGACGAAGACGAGTCTGAAACATCCAAACCACCCAACAAGCGTCAGAAGAAGTCTTCCACGTCCTCATCCAAATCCAACTCCAACTCTGCTTCACCTTCCAAAGACGACTCGCGTTCAGCTGTTGTCAATGGCGACGGCAAGGTGAAAAACCAGTATGGCGGTGCTGCATACGCCAAATCAGGCGAAGGTTGGCACCGATCCGATTTCAACCCTTCTCCCAAAGGTCGAACGGACGACAAAACGCCTCTTGTAGAATTGGAAGAAGCACTCAAGTCACACGCTCCCAACAAGAGCAACGATGAAGGAGACGGCAAAAACGTCGTTTACTGGATGAGGATGCATGATCTTCGTATTCACGACAACCGTGCACTTGCACATGCTTCTGCCCTTGCTGCTGCTAGACGCAAGAAAAGCAAAGGAGGAAACTTGATTGCGCTCTTTGTTCTCACACCTGGAGACTTCAGAGCGCATGACCGCGGTGCCAGACGTATCGATTTCGTACTGCGTACCCTCGCAGCACTCAAGACTGGGTTCGATAAGCTTGATATCCCTTTCGTGGTCTACACTCACGAAGGCAAACGTACCGAAGTTGGCAAAAAGATCTTCTCGCTTCTCCAAGAGTGGAATGCTTCGCAACTGACCGGCAATATCGAGTACGAGGTGGATGAACTTTGGCGAGACATTGGTATGGTAAACTCGGCCAAAGAGAACAAGATTGCTTTCAGCTTGTTCCACGATTGTTACGTCGTCCCACCTGGTAGGGTCACCACGAACGATGGAAGGCCTTACAGCGTTTTTTCGCCCTGGAACAGGAAATGGACCGATGTCATCGCGAAAGATATGTCGCTCATCGAAGCCTCCCCTGACCCGGATAGCAACGATAAGAGCGTTCATAAGGATAAGACTCTCGGCAGCCTCTTCAACCTCGACAAGCTCGGCGAAGGCTTTGGTATCCCCGAAGAGCTCAAAGGGTTTGAGTGCAAAGATCGCGAATACATGGCCAAACTCTGGCCTGTTTCCGACGACGCTCCTCGTGCGGTCCTGGACAACTTTATGAAGGGTAAAGGCGGAGAAACCGCTCTCGATCGCCCAGCTAACGAGCCTAGCACGAAGGAAGTTGGTGGCAACGCAAAAGAGTCTCGTCTTGGTCGATACGCCGAAGGACGCAACTTGATGAACGAGAACGGTACATCTCGTATCTCGCCTTACCTCGCAGCCGGGTTGGTTTCGGCACGTGAATGTCTGCGTCGCACCAAGGAGTTGACGAAAGGCAAACTTACGGTGGGTCGAGACAGCGGTGCGGCCATGTGGAATACCGAAATCTCCTTCCGCGATTTTTACGGACACGTCCTTGCAGCATGGCCCAAAGTCTGTATGGGTCACGCCTTTATCACCAAATACGAAGACGTGGTGTGGGAGACCGATCCCGCTACACTGCAAGCTTGGAAGGAGGGCAAAACAGGCTACCCCATCGTGGACGCCGCTCAACGTCAATGCATTAAACAGGGTTACATCCACAACCGCGGTCGTATGATCACCGCCATGTTTCTCACCAAGCATCTGCTTCACGATTGGAGGGAAGGAGAACGACATTTCAGTCTCAACTTTATCGATCAGGATTTTGCATCCAACAATGGAGGTTGGCAGTGGAGCGCTAGTACAGGTACGGATCCTCAACCGTATTTCAGGATCTTCAACCCACTTTCGCAGAGTGAGAAGAGCGATCCTCAGGGAGATTACATCAGGCATTTTGTGCCAGAGTTGAAGGATGTTAAGGGTAAAGCGATTCACGATCCTTTCCATAGGTTAAGCAAGGCCGAGTTTGAGAAGTTGGGTTACCCAAAGCCGATTGTTGAGCACTCAGAGGCAAGGCAGAGGGCGTTGAGGAGGTACAAGAACCCTGGTGACGAGTAGAGCGAATGAATCGATAGTAGATGCCCGGATATACGTACAATGATGCTTTAATTCAAACACTCTTTCATACTTTCTCGTACTGACTGTCAGCGTGCTTGTTGTGCAACAAGAGAGTCATTGTGGTACGACGGAATACCCAGTCGAGTTTTCTCAAGCTCGCCGCCACACGTCGGACGAGTTTGGTGATGCGCATGGGACTTTCAAGTTGTAAACTTCTCTCAGCGCTCAAGAATGGATCAAAGTATCAATTTCTGACCTTTGTAAGTCGCGTTTTCGTGCCCCATGCAGTCAAGAGAAAGGCGGAGGGACTACGCTGCAGAAAGAAGGTTAGCAAGAGTTTGAGCTTATTCGCGACGCAATCTCCTCATCAGAGCGGATCAATGCGGGTGATGCGGAGCCTTTAGCGATTGGTTCGAGCAAAGTGGCACACTGACCCGAGCGTTCGCTATTACCCTCGAAAAGAGGAGATTGCTCCCCAACAGACACGTTGTAGCATTTCGACGGTTCGGAGGCCAGAAGAGCGGGTGCGTCAACTTCAACGGACTGACGCCGCTGAGCTAGAAAAGAACCCTGTCAGAGCCTCTGTCACTGGAAGTCGAGCCGCGTTGGTCTGAGCTGTGCTGCAAGTCTTTATCAGGCTGACAATGGAAAGTTGTACCATGCAAGAAGACGGCGCAATCCACTTACTGCGTGTTGGCGGTATTTGACATAGCTCTGTGCGATCGCGTTACTCCCTGTATGTCGAGGGAGCTTGTCGATCCACCCTGTCTACTAGCTAGCTCCCGCTAAGATGAGCGGCCAGAATATGCCTACGAGCCGGGAGGATATGAGCAGCAGTACAAAGGGGAAAGGGAGAGACTGAGTCCAGCCACCAAGGTGACTGCGGAAGAGGCGTAAATGGGGAGACCAAGGACCGGCCGATGATGGACGAGACGATTTGAGACCAAGAAAGAACAGTAAGAGCAGAGAGGCACTAGCGCCAGAGGGGAAGCCGGCGATGACAAAGACGACAAAAGAGGTGTATGCGCTCAAGCTGGATGGCGGGCAAGACGGCACCGAGTCGATGAGCCGGGCAATTGATGCACACCGCGGCAGTGGTGGTTGCGTTGCAGAGCCACGAGAAGTTCAAACCAAGATCGATCGACCAAGGGAGACATGGCGACGTGCGCAGCAGGATCGTGCAAAAGCACGAAGGCCGAAAGAAGTAAAGGCGGTAGGAGCGATCCGCCTTGCAACGGGTCGAAATATGCAAAAGTGACCGAACTTGGAAGAGCGAGCGAGCGAGCGAGCGAGCGTACAAGAGCACCTCTTGCCACTCCGTCAGCATTCACCAGCTTCCGACCGTTTGCAATTGTAACGAAGCTGAAGTACAGTAGAAGAGGTAGATCACGACATCGAACGTTCCCACGGTAGTACCCTGTTAGCGGTGCAATTAGCTGAATAGCTTGCAGATCATACATTCACGGCTTGCGAACATGAGCACTTTTATTGTCACCTCGTGTCTCTCACGTTCGAGCACACACACACTCACTTCCACTTCAATTAAGTTGACAATGTCCATTCATTCAAAGTATTGTTCGTGCTGTGCGGTGCATTGATAAGTAAAGTACAAGAAAACTACTCCTCGTCCGGCCTCACTGATGACTGCAGTTGGGCAAAGTGATCTGCTTCAGCTTCTTGTTTGTGTCAAAGAGACCCCAATGAGCTTCAACACCTCCATAAAGAGCATTCTTCCACTCTTCGTCGTAGAGCTCAAACCAAAAGTAGCCGGTACCATTGGTGTTGGCTTCGCAGATGTAACCATCGAGGAAGGTCTGCAGCTCAGAGACGCCGGCCTTTGCGCCAGTGACTTGGCCGTTCTCGTTGACGTAGGTCAGAGCTTGGGTGTCGTTAGCGCCAGACGGCCAACCAGTCTCAGCGATGTAAGCAGCGGGCTTATTCGGAGCAGCGGCGGCGATATTTGCATCGTTGTTTTCAAAGTATTGATAGGTCCAAGCTGGTCCATCTGCCACCAGAGTTCCGGCGAACCAGGCGTGGACGTTGGCCATGAAATAGTCTACACCAGCCGCGACAGTGGCGGTGAACATGCTACCCGCATCAGCGGTGCCAATGGGCATGCCCCAATTCTTAGAAGTGGCGAGCGTACGGAATTGCTGAACATAGGCCAAAAGGTTGGTGGCCGATCCGCCGTCGAGCAAATATTCGTTTCCGACCGAAATGCCACCAACGTGATCCGTGCCAAAGTTGTCGAGAGCAAAGGTGATATTTGCGACTTGACGGTTCCAAGCAGCATCGCCAGGGTCAGACTGGTCAAGGTAGATAGCCGGGTAAATGGTGAGGTTAGTCTTGGTTCGCTGGATCGCATCGAGAACAAGGGCAGTGACATTGCAGTCGGCTCCATAGAGACGAACACGAGAGGTGAGCTGAGAGAGAGTCTGAACGTCCTCGACGACAGAGGCAAGGTCGACACCACATCCGTACTCGTACTGTGACTTGAAGGGGGTGTAGCACATTCCCCAGAAGCTGTTGTGGAGAGCAGGATCCTTCTTGAACTTGGACGGATCGCCAGAGAGAACATTGCTGTTACTCGTAGAGGGCGAAGTAGAGTCTTTGCTATTGTGGTGCTTTGCGACTACAATGCCTACGACGACACCAATGATGAGAACGGCAGCGAGAACAGCACCACCGATCGTCCACAGCTTCTTGCGGCGAGCCAGAGCTGGAGGCGTGTCATCTTCAGTGGCCAAGATGGGAATGCCCGACCGACGTTTTTCGGCCCAGCCAGCGTCAGGGTCGGTATAGTCTCGAGGCGTGCCTGAATACGAGTCTCGATTGGAGTAAGGAGTGATAGGCTTGCGCATATCCTCCATGCTGTAGTCTGGTGAGTAGTTGTCGGCTGCAAGTGCAGGTGTGGGTGCATCGTACTGCTCCTCAGGGTACTGCTGACGCTGGTAGTATTGCGGGTATTGATTCTGCTGAAGCTGCTGAGTTGTCATATTGTTGCCGCTATCGTTGTGGTTGTGAGAGACGATGCGTTCGTAGGCGACGCCCGCCCCTTGCTGTCTGGGACCGTAGGGAGACGGCATGATGGAGGTTGTCGCGTTCTCGGGATAACTCGGTCTTCAAGGAAGTATGCCTCTGAGCAGAGTAGAAAGAAACTGAAGCCAGCGTCGATTAAAGATTGAGTCGTGCGCAGCACGATCAAGTATGCGCTGAGAGTATCAGCAGCAAAGGTGTGGAGCGAGAAGGTACGAGAAGGTATGATGGTAGAAAGGAAGATGCGATGAGGAGCAAGTAGAGCGAGACTGTGGAGAGGAGAAAGGCTGAAAGGAAGCCGAACCAGTGCAGAGCCTTGGTTAGACAAGCGAGCTGCTAGGAGCACGTATGTTTGCGGGTTTGGGATTGCTAGTGACTTGGAGGTGGAGTGGATTTGAAGATGAACCGTAAAAAAGCGCTTTCTGCCAGCAGAAACGCTAGTCAAGGACAGATCGGGATGATGATGAAGTGAAGAGGAAAAGCGAGGCAAAGAAATAGGAGACAAGAAGGCAGAAAAGGCATAGTCCTGGCTAAAAGAAGAAGGGACGAAACGTTGGTATGCCAGCATAGAACATCAAAGGGAGTGCGAACCGGCAGAGGAAGTCAGTCAGTAGTCGTACAAAAGCCAACCAGAAAAGGCAGTGCTGAGGCAGAGATGCACTGAGCGCTAACCCTGCATGGATTAGAGACCAACACTCTACGTAAAAGCTGTCGGAGTTCCAGGAACCCACACGTCAAATAAAGCAACGCGGTTCGGAAGCCTTGAAATTTTCGCACAAAACTCTAAGCTTGCAAGTTGCGGCACAAATTCGCCGTTGTCGTGCAGCGAACGTAGACTGTACTCAGACAGCACCCTTGGTTCTCACGATTCGGCACGATAGGGGCTTACAGCTGCTGCTGCGCTTTTAGCCGCAAATGTGATCATGGACTCCATGCATCACAGATTGCGACCTTGTGGTCGGATCGCATTGCATTGAAGCTTTGGCCAGATTATACAGTGCAGTGCTGCTGTGGCTGCATCGGCCTACTTAGCCGTTGGAGGAAGTGTGAGGGATCTCCAATCGGACCTCGCGCTTCTTCGGCATCGGTAAAGCAAGCTGACAGAATTCATTTCTCCTTGCGTTGAGACAGCCGCTGCAGTGCGATGATCACTTCTGGAATGGTTTCGCGCTGTCAGAAGACCTCAGGCCGATCATCACGAATCACGAGTCAAGTCAAATTTGGCTAGTGTACGGGCGTCAACTTCATCCTCTACTACGTCCTTATCATCTTGGTGCGTTCGCTGCAGCTGGAGTGGTACTTTCGCTTTTTCGCGTGCCAAGCATTCCTTCATCGGCCAATTCTGCCGTTCCCATCGGCCACTTGTTTCTCTTCAGATTGCGACAGCTAGCAGACACGTCGCCGAACCCTTGCGTTCCTACATTTGCTGGTCCTGCAGGACCTGTCGCTTGAACGCCGTAGTCATTGTTGCGGTTCCGAAGGTAAGAGGAAGCCAATACCGCCTATTTTTGTACACCGAGTCAGGTTGATCAGCCAATAATGTTCTGAGCTTAGCCAAAGTACGGCTGAAGAATCTCTAAAAGGCATCCCGGTCCGTGTGCTTGAAGGTGCTTCGCTTGTTTTGATGATCGACTCAGAGGCAGAGTTGAACTGGGTAAGGCCACGGCGGCGTCTGCCATTTGGCGTGCGAGGGCGAAGTGTTTAGGCTTGCGAGGCTCGCCTATGGAAAGCTCCGCGAGAGCACCAACTCGCCGCGAAGTGTCACGGGCCGATCAGTGACGGAATGCACATGGCCCAGCTATTCCTCGCCCCAAAGCCATCCTCACTCCGCTCTTGTTCAATGAGAAGCTCATCAGCCAACATCAGAGACATATTCACACATGCATACGTCAATAAGCACCTTCAAAAGCTTGATCATTGATGTGCATCCTCGTGGGCATACAATTGTATTACGATCCTTTGTGTCTAATCTAAGCAGCCTTACCACTGAATTTGGCCCAAGTCTTCTCGCCAGTCTCTTTGACGAGTCTCCACGTCTCCTCAACGTGCTCTTCCCTCGTTTGAGGGCTACCTACTACGAAACGAACGCAGAATCCAACTTCAGGTAGACTAGTTTGCGTTAGAACAAATTTGTCAGCCAGTTCTTGGAGGTCTTCCCAGAACATTTTGTTCAATTCTTCCAGATCTACGCTTCCCTCTCCGGTTGCTGCTTGTGGCGATTGGGTGGGGTTCAGACGGAAGACGACCAACGCCCATTTTGGTTCTGCTACGATTTCGAACAACTCTTTGCTCTCTTGTTGAATGCCGTTCGCAAAGATGGTTGCTAGGTCGATGGTACGACGCAAGTGCGCTCTGAAGCCGTTGAGGCCGAACGAGCGGAGGACAAACCAGATTTTAAGACTTCGGAATCGACGGCCGAGGGGGATTTGGAGGTTGCGAAGATCGAGGACGTTTCCTGCGTCGCTTTGTTTCGTTTTGAGGTAAGCCGGGGTGACGGTAAGTGCTCGTGAAAGGTCACCACGATCACGTACGAGGAGGGGGGAACAATCGAATTGAACCAAACCCCATTTGTGCAGGTTGGTCGAGAACGAGTCGATGTGTCCTTCTTTATCGTTGATCGCCTCAAGATGCATTCCTGCCCTCAACTCGGGCAATGCTAGGCAGACTCCGGCGTATGCTGCATCGATGTGAACCCACAAAGAAGGGTAGTCTTTAGTCACCTCCTTGATTTCGGTCAAGTTATCCACCGCGCCAGAAGAGGTAGTTCCGATCGTAGCGATGAGTAGGAACGGCACTCTGCCCTGCGCCAAATCCTCTTCCAGTGCCGCCTTCAGCGTTGATCCGCGCAGCGCATAGTTATCCTTGGCATACACGGGTAAAGCTCTGAAATCGAGGCCTAGGCAAAGAGCTGCTTTGGCGGCGATGGTGTGAGTTTGTGTCGTTCCATACATGACCAGTTTTGAGGTGAGCGTTCCACGGAAATGCGCCAAGCGAGTGTTGCTATCGAGTGTTGCTTCGTCCCCTACCTCAGCGGCAGATTTAGGGTCGAGTGCAACATCTTGATTGGGATCGAGCGATCCTTCTTCTTCGCCGTCTTTGAAGATTCCATTAGGGGTGGTGAGCGGAGGCGAGGTGATCGCTGCGGTAGGGGGCGTAGGGTAGATCTGGGCGAGATAGGTAATGCATCTCTCTCTCGCTGCGATAGCGATGGTCAATGCGACTTCGCTTGCGCTACCCAAGATGATCCCACCTCCTCTTCCAGATGACGATGTCGACAAGAAAGCTTCGTCCAACCCCAACATCCTACCCACCCAATCCACCATCAAAATCTCCAGCTCTGTTACACTTGGTGAAACGCTCCAGTTGAAACCAGGATTGCTGATGCTGGCGCAGTAAAGATCAGCAATGGCACCTTCGAAACTCGCATTGCAAGGGAAGTAGCCATAGAAATTGGGATGTTGCCAGTGCGTGATACCGGGCATGATGATGGAGTGGTAGTCATTGTCGATCGTTTCCCAAGCTTCGCCGGTTTCAGGAGCGTTGAGTGGGATAGAGGAGCTCAAAAATCCGGGTTGAACGGAGGAGGAAACAGGAAGAGAGGAGAGAGAGGAGTAGTAGTCGCAGATTCGGTCGACGGCTGCATAGCCTGCTTTGCGGAACCTATGTGCGAGCGAGAAGAGAAAAAGAGAGACAGGATCGTCAGCAAGACCGGCAATTGGAGAAGGAAAAGGCGGTGTGCGTACCCTTCGATGTCCATCGTGAGCTGATGATGTGTCTTAGTAGAAGCAAGAGACAATGCTGGACAGGGAGATGTTCAGCAGAAGGACAAGATCAATGGGACTGAAAAGCGGGTTTGGGTATGCGGCTATGCTCTCCTAGCTCAAGAAGGAATGGACACGACACGGTTCCCGGCGTTGAGGCCGCTGAAATAGCCGAGGTGCATGATCTGTTTTTTGAGTGTGTGCATTTAAAGCAATTCTCACACCTTTTTCGCCCTTTGCTGCCGGCTGTTTGCACTGTCCCATAACTCGCAGAGCCTAAGATCATGGTGTGCAGCAGTGATGCTTCATCTGGGTCTCGTCGATGGTCCTGTGCCAAAGATGCTTTTCAATGCTGTAGACCCCAACTGGTAAGACCACAGGAATCGGTCTACTGGATCTGTGTACAATGCCTGTATAGAGGTTGCTCGTTGTTCCAATCTTCCAACTCTCGACCTTGCTTTCCATTCTTCTGCTTATCAGACTTGCATGTGGCCCAACGACATGATTGAATGCAAGTGAATTTCAATCGACCCACGTTCCGATTGTCTGACGATGCGAGCTCTCGTACCCGACCGCACATCGTTCAGATTGCACTACGCTCTGAGGACGCCGTGTTCACACGAGCTCGTCATCAGTGATGTTTCAAGACGGCGGAACGCTAGCCCACAAGGAGTCACTGAATGAAAGAGAAAAGATTCATCGTTTCCTTTCTTCTTTACAGGTCTGGTCTGGGTGACACCATCTAGCCGTGCAAACGGCAGAGGTTATACAGGAACAAGAGAATACACAATAGCAACAAAAGGGTTGGGAGGTAGGATTATCTGTGTGCAGGTTTGTGGAAGTGGACACTACACCCTGGACACTCGCCAAGAAGTATAGGCCTAGCGGAGCCAGGCGAAATGGTAGCAATAGCACCGAAAACATGGGTTCGACGAAGTTGACTCACAGGCAGGGCGAGACCCCGGCCTTGAGTGCAACGACATTTCCCGCCATTTATTCGACACGAGGAAGAGGGAAGACGGGGAGGATCCTGAGACCTTCCTCTGCAAGCATGACCGCAGTCGCAGCGTAGAAGAGCGAAATGCCGGTTGCGATGAAGAAAGCACCAGCGGCCTTGAGGATGGTAGTGTTGGCAGAACCGTGAATGTAAGCACCACCGAGGCAGCCAAGGGCGATCATGATCGAGAGGGAAGCGAAAGCAACGGGACCCGAAGTGCGCATCGAGGCGAGGAAGAGGAGGAAGATGGGAATCATCGAGATGAAGAACATGATAGCGGTGGCAACGTAGTACTCCTCGAGACCAGCGTAGGGATTAGCGCGGGTGGCACCACCAACGATGTAAGTGGCCTGGACACCGGTCCAGGGAAGGAAGAGCAAGCCCGAGCCACCGATGAGTCCAGCGAGGGAACCAGCAATTGTGGCGAGGAAAGTGTTGCCTTCGGCGAAAGAAAACATGGCAGCGGCAAAGTTACCGAACATGCCGAGAGGGATAGCAAGAACCATGAAGATGGCAGGGTTCTTAATGTTACGGTTTCCGACCAAGATGAGACCAAGCATCAACAAGCAGGCACCTGTGGAGATGACCGCGAGAGGGAAGGGGCTGTGGAAGCGTACGAAGCAAAAGCGAGGAGGTAAGAATGTCAGTCATCCTGCTTCTTGTTATCTGCATTTAAGGTTGCTTGTTCGAGCGACAACCTGGCTGTTTGGTTCTTCGAGGCCATCAAATTGCCGTAGAGATCCGAAAGACGAAGCGGGACCATTGCCAAGCCTATAGTACACTCACTTTGCAATCCTGCGGTGGTAGACAGGGAAACCTGGCTGCGAGCTGTCGACATCGTGTCCACCGGGGGTGACAACACGAGTGAGTTTGTGTCCCTTGGAGGTGGTAATGTGGTCCAAGTGGGCTTGGTTAGGGTCCTCGGCGAGACCCCACTGCTCCTTGAGGTTAGGGTGTTTGTAGGTGCCAGACATTGTGACTTGGTTTGCGGGTGAAGGAAGCGGATGGGATGAGATGGAAGGAAAAGAGATGTGTATGTGTGTGTGTGAGAGTCGAGAAGGAAGGAAGGAGGGAGAATTATGGATGGTGAAGGAGAGGAAAAGGGACCGAGGTGGCAAGTGGGAAGTACGGTAGAGTTAAGACGAGGGAGGCCAGCTTTGAATCCAGCCAGGGGTGTTGATGTGAGGGTGTGCTGTGTGCAACTCGCAGAATGCAGAGCGCGAGTTGATCGAGACGCAAAGACAATCTCAAGGCTCAAGGCTTGGTGAGAGGCGAGTAGGAGGGCAAGGCGAGGCGATTGGTGAGCCAAAGTAAGAGAAAGAGCGGGGCACCGGATGTATGAGATGCGGGGAAGTGCGCAACTGTTCCTCTCTGTTCTCTTTTCTTTTGGCGGCAGTTGCGCGATGGACACCACCGTGTTTGGCTGATGACACAGACTAAGGAGGCAAGCGTTGCGGCAACCAAAATCAGTTAAACAAGCAAGCGATACAACACAGGCGTAGCCAAACACACGACCTACATTGAACATTTGCTGTCACGGCGAGGAGATGCTGACGGGGAATCGACAGAGTCCGGAGGTCACGGAATTGCCATGTGGTTTTGCTTTGATTGATTGCTTCGGGTCAACCAAAGACGATGACCGGCTTCGCTTGATGAATTCAAGGGGACACATTAGGCTAGATCTAGTCTCGGCAAAGCAGAATTTACCACTGCATAGCAAGCACCAAGGCCTGTAGAATTACCTGCATTTGGATATCTCACTGAAACATGCAGTAAGTTGACTCCTCGCTGCGACAGGAGGCAAGATCATCTGAGCGGAATGTCGTACAAGGGTTGAGCACGCCCTCAGATAATCTACTTTGGCGTTGACATGAGCAGCCAGATGCGATGCAATGCACCCCGAAACCGCGCATGGCAAAGGAGGAGAAAAAGAGAGCGCGACAGGAAAATCGCGCAGTGTTGGGATTTGGATCAGTGACAGAGTGACAGAGTGACATTGACCAGGTGGAATCTCTTGGTCGGGGTGCAGATCGCCTAAGACCTACCTGACTCGGTAGAGAGTGATACAGTATTAGCGGTAAACGAAGGGGGAAAAAATTAAATAAATGAAGAAAAAGTGAAAAAGGAAGAAAGAAAGAAAGAAAAAGTGGCCGCGGCTGCAAAGCGGGTCGACGGGGCGGAGTCGAAATGGTGCAGCGATGTCTTGTTTTTTTCTCCTAGCCCTTTGGTGCTTTCGCAGCTGCTAAGCATTTCCGCTTCCTCCGTCTTGCCAAGTCGGATGTGGTGCAAGCCATTGCGACAGACCTAGGAGATGTTCGAGCTCGAGTCATCGTTCCGTTCACGACCCCAATGCGCGCCACGATTGTAGGTTGTACAATGTTGAGCACGTTTGTACATAGATGCTGCATTGCCGCGCAGGCAGGCATCCTCAATTGGTATGAACAGTGTGGGGTGCCGGATTGCAACTCAGCGGCTTACCGGCTTGGCAGGGTGCAGAGCTAAGCCGTTTGTGTCATTCCATTGGCTTGGTAGGTGTCATGTGGTCTCCCACACTACAGGCTCAAGCGAGCAAGGTAACCCCATAGTGGAGATGAACGCACTTACCCACGAGACCAACACTCGCACAGCCGAGGTATTTTCCATAAGCGAGAGAGATTCGGCAATGATTGCGAGGCCGAGCCCGGTTGGCTCCCCAGGATAACCTCAGACCTGAGCATCAAAGATGGCTTGCTCCATATCTACGCCAAGGCTATCGATAGCAACGATGCTCACTCAATTACTTACTTTACGGTCTCGAATTTTCAGTGCATGCATAGTAGAATAGACTTGCACGCACGTATGGCGACTTGGTCTTCGTGCGACCCGAGAACCAGACAAAAAGGAGAACCGGAGAAAAAAGATTTGATGCGAATCGTTGAACCGTGCGTCGGAGAATGAACGATTAGCGGATTGCAGAAAGGAAAAAAGGGATTGCAATTTGGGTAAACCACAACCAAAAACAGAAAAAAGAACAAACGGTCCAGGCACGCAGATGGAAAGCCACATCGCACAATTCAACACGGGATATCAGCACAGAGAAAAGGCAGCAGAGGCAGCAGAACCCACCTAGGTCAATCTTTCGATTTATTGAGAAATTCGGTTATGTCGCCTCCTTAACCGGATAGGCGGGTTAAAGGTCCAAGTTACCCCGTTTCTTACCCCGCAATTCTCACTCCGCATCCCGCGTAGGAATTCTTTGCCACGTTCGGTCAAGCGGCGACGCTGAGACGCCAACAACACGGCTCGCATCAACATCGAGGTTCAACCTGCACTCTGACGCGAGTTGTTGGCCTCAATAGTGCTTGGCACTGGATCCTGCATCGATCGAAACAATGCGATCAAATTCCGACTCTGTCTGCCGTTGCGCGCACGAAGCAGTGTTTAATCAGTCACAGTCAAAGCGCACAACCTGCTATTGACATTCCGGTTTTTGGTCTGCTCGGCTCGACTTGCCGGGAGACCTTTTTCTCCGCGGCGACTTCGGAGCGGGAGAAAAAGAGCAATCGCACTGCGGTACACGTAAGAGAACATTAGATCCCAAGAGCTAGAACTTGCATCAAGAACAACATCAATGACAACGATCTAGAATCAATCTTTTTGCCCGCGACACATCATGCTTGTTCCGACGGGGAATCGCGATATGCCGCAAGTGCCATTGCCAGCGTCGTTGTACGGATGTCTCCGAACGAATCCTGCCATGAGCAGAGAATGAGATCCAACACGCTGAGGGTCCTCGGCAGGATGTTTAGCTCATAACTCACAATTGTCGTCCTCCCCGAGGGCGTTGAACGCAACTGCACTGGTGAAACACGAGGTCAGCGCTAGTGAGATTGTCCTACAATGATAGCACTTGCCTTTGATCCTGTGTTCTGGCCGTGTTCATGCGGTGAGCCCTTGGTTCCTCCTGTTCCTAGCGAAAGGCTTGGACTTTCTTGCAAGGCACTGTATCCTTAGCGTGATGATATGTGTGACGAGTCTCTATGCTGCACTACGCAAGGTATTAATCACGCTTGTGACGGCGTGTGTCATGCTTGCCGTGTACTCCGCTGCCTGCTCTCTCTCCGCCCTTGTTTAGCCTCGTTTTCCTTTTATTCTTGCCAGAAATGGTTTTGCCGAACCAACGATATGCTCTCCACCTAGTCAGTGATCTGCAATACTCGCCAAGTCACGAATGCCAAATCAAAAATGAAAAATATAGAAAATAAAAAAATAAAAAATAAAACACCCACAACAACAAGGGTGTTCGGCTTTTTGACAGTACCCCGCCCGGCCCCGCACCAATTCCCCGCAAAATCACCAGCTTGCAAGTCTGCCGCCAAAGAATACACAACATGTATCGCCGTGTTTGGTCTTGATCGAGCCGACCTCGCCTCGCCTCAAGCATCAGAGAGACCAAGAGCCCTGTAAAGCCTTGTTGGGAGATGCCAACACTCGCTTCCAATGCTACATCGCGCGCCGCGTTTGGCTGGTCTCTCACTCTTGCTCGTCCACCCCCGCATTGTGACAACCTGATGTAGCTTGAATCTTGCTTGGCCGGTTCGTTGCTTGAGCAGATCAACAGAGCGCACACGCCTACACAAATCTCGTCTGCATGACACTCACCCTGGCTACGCCGCCACAAAACAGTAGTCGCTGAACCTCTCATTATTGTCATGTAGCAGCCAGCCCTTAACCTTCTTTTTCCCCTCGCCCTCTCCCTACACCAACTCCTCCGCCCCATCCATCTTTTCCTCAACAAGTGGTCCTCATCCATCTTCCCTTCTCACCATCAACCTCACTCATCACTCCATCCCATCCCCTTCCCTGACACACTAATTCGCCATGTCTGTCGTCAACGGAAATGGTCACCAGATGACCGCTACCGCAACTAACGCCACTGCCACCGAGACCCACGCCAACGGCAACGGACTTGCTCACGGTAACGGTAATGGCCACAGCTTTGACAACGAGAAGGCTCTCCCACACCAGGCTCCTGCTTACACCGGAGGCAACATCAGCGGACAGCCACTTTCGCGCACCCTCACTCCCGGTGGACACCTTTACGATGACGACCTCATTGCTATCGGTAACGCCCACCGTCGCATTGCGAACCCCCTTCCCCTTGGTGGTAAGTAGCAACAGCTTCCGTTTCACATCTAACGAAGTTTTCCAATGATGCCAATACAATCGGAGCACAAGCTGACATCTCACTCCTTTCTTTGTTTCTTCTGCTTTGTGCCTTTCCCGCTAACAGTGTTCGGTTTCTCGACAACCACCCTGCTCCTTTCGATGTACAACATCAATGTCAGGGGCATCCAGATCCCCAACGCTGTGATCGGTTTCGCGCTCGCTTACGGTGGTCTCGCCCAGTTCCTCGCCGGTCTTTGGGAGTTTGCTTCTGGTAACACTTTCGGTGCTACCGTCTTCTGCTCCTTCGGCATGTTCTGGTGGGGTTACTGTATGATCCTGATCCCCTTCTTCGGTTTCTTCGGTGAATACAACGGTGTTGCTGGTATCTACACCCAGCCTCCGTTCGAGGCCGA
>JAXQGJ010000083.1:0-37934 GCA_037039655.1 Pseudozyma sp. M118-08B | reverse complement strand
TATTTTTCAGATGTATTTTCTCTAAATAACATATACAAGATTCACATCCTTAAATTACTACTTTTATATACTATGTAAAAGATCCTCATTGTACAGCGAGATTGTACAGCACAGCAGAGAAGATGTGTGATGTGATGATCTATGAGGATTGCGAATGCGTTGCAAAGATGTGACAGACAAAGATGGTGCTACGATAGTGATGTGGATTAGCGAATGCGGATCTGGCCGCGCCAACGAGGCAACTTTTGCTTGGATTCGTGGATCCAATCCGCTTCATTTTGGCCTAGGGGGCCTAGAGCGGATTCGACGAGCTCTTGGGCTGCGTGTTGGAAGGCTTCTTTGCTTTCAACTCCTTCAACCGCTTTGCTCATCGCTTGTCCGAGGTCGGTGCTACGCGAGACTTTGATCAGGGACGACAGGGCGAAAAGGGACGTCCAGAAGAGTGTCGAGTCCAGCGGCTCTGCCAGTAACAATCGCAACACTGAGGCGAGACATCCATGCAGCGCAGCCACAAGCTGCGGCGACAATTGCTGGCTAAAGTGGACCGAAACCACCTTGCAGAAAGCGACGATGGACTCAAGACCCAATTGCGCTGTTTCGTTCTCGTCCATCTTGATGCATAATGATAGCGCTTGTACGGCTTTGTCGAGCAGCGAAGCTTGCGATGCAGAAGTGGATGCGAGCAGAATCATGCGTCCTGAAAACAGGCCAAAGATGGACGATGTCAACTTGCCCAACCCCTGTCGCAGGCGGGGTACGCTGAGAGGCTCAGAGGTGACGAGAAGGCCAAGAACGTGTTCAAATCCAAGAAGGCAGACATCGCTGGTTTTTGAAGGCTGAAGCTCGGGTGACTGCTCAGAGCCTCCGTCGTCGACCCCGGCGCGAGCAGAGCCTGACAGCTCAGCGAGCAGTTCGATGAGCAGACAGAGTCCTTCGTAGGGCACGTCGTCGTCCAAGGGCGAACCGGCTTCGGAGGCCAGCAACAGATGCGTTTTCTTCTTACCCGCACGGCTTTCTCCCTGCAAAGCCTGCATCAGCTCCCACACTGCTTGGTTGATGCCCATAACGATGAAGGGCTCAGCACCGAAATCAAGTTCGAGCGACACACTGAGTGTGTGTAACAGTCGCAAGATCGAGACTGCAATCTCAGGTCGTGTGTCGTAGACGCGACACAGCTGCGAAAAAGCGCTGAAGAACTTTGAAATGAAGCCGTACACAATCTCAGCCGAGTTGGGCTGAATGGAGGAAGCAAGTCCTTCGAGCATGTCGAGCGATGTTTGAACGGCCGAGATGACGTCAGAGCGCTGAGAGACGGATGCGAAGTCGGGACGCGAGAGCAGAGTGCCAAAGCGTGATTCGATGGAGGCGGTGATCTGTTTGAAGTAGAACTCAGCTGATCGTTCGGTCGGTGCATCAGTATGGGTGGCGCCAGAGTAAATGCAGCTGACAACAGAGGCGATGAGTGCTCCGTGAGTGTTGGCAGGGAGATGATCGAGGCCGGAAACGATGCCAGAGACGAGCTGCTCCATCTCAGGAAGTTGGAGAAGGCAGATCATGATACCACTGGATCTAGTGAATGCGGAGAGGACTTGAGCGAGCTGAAGAAGCACGTCAGAGTCGGACATCCAGAGCTGAAGGTTCTCGGAGAGACGCTGCAGGAGGAACGTGAGGACCTGACGACCGGCTTGGTCGCCAAAGGCGCGCTGGATGGCCGCGTTCGTCGCAAAGCCAGATCGCTCGTCGATGAGGAGGTAAGAAGAGGTCCAGCGGCCTGTGAACCAAAGCAAGGTCTCAGTAACTTGCGGACTGGTGGCCTCGACAGATGCAGGGCCATTGGCAGATAGATGCTGGAGAAGCTGCATTCCGAGCTGCATGATGAGAGCGACGGCTGGATCTTCGGGCTCTGCGCTGCCTGCAATCTCGCTCGGAACTTCAGGGGTCTCGCCGCGAGCATCGTCAGCGAGCACATGACCGGCAATCAACAAGAGCCAATGCAATTGCTCCCATGTCTGACCTAGCTCGACGTCGGTAAAGTTGGCCTGTCGCTGTGATTTGGCAATGAGCTTGTCGCAAAGAGGCTGAGCCAATTGATGCAATGCCCGAAGGTTGTCGGCTGCAGATGTTCTTGCGAGATTGGCAATGGTGATGAGTTGATCTGAGTAGACGTCACGGTCCTTTGCCGAAACCTCCTCGACTTCGGACATTTCGTCTTCTCCGTCGACGATGGCGGCCGCTTCGAGACGTCCAGTGACGTACGGGCCAAAGACTTGGTCACGGATACTACCGTAAACAGTGCGTGCAAAGACCTGGACATGTGTGTCCTGGGCGTGTGTGGCATCTTGTTGTCGCAATGACGAGGTGAGGGCTTGCCAGCATGCCAAGAGGACATCGACAGTGTCTTCGGTCAACACAACAAGGTCATCCTCCTCGTCAGTGTCCTTGGGCCTGTGGAAGGCGAGACCGAAAATGGCTTTGCCGAGCGTCGAGAGGGACGAAATGAAGGCGAAGCTGCCTTGTGCACCGGAGTCGCCTGACTGAAGAGATGCTGCCAGGATCTGAAGTGGCACGACAGAGACGACGATTTGGAAAGCCTGCGCCAAAAAAAGCATGGAGTTTCCGCGTGCTGAGAGAATCTGCGAAGGGGCTGCACTTTCTTCATCGACTAGGGATTGCAACGTGGCGCAGAGATGCTTTGTACGAGAGACGAGCACAGGCACGTGTTGTGGCTTCTGAGCTTGAGGTGTAAAGCTGCATGTCGACAGAATGCACTGTCGCAGGCGATGTACGGAGAAGGAAATGTCACGACTAGCAACGCCATTGGCTTGCAAGCGCAGACCGAAGCGGTAGGCTGTGGTGAGGAGTGAGACAACGTCGTCCGATAGCAAGACTGGGACGAATGAGTCCGGAACGTGTTGAGGTCGAAGCGTCTTCTTGCCTTGAGAAGCAGACGAATTCGAGCTTGGCTCATCATCCTCGTCGACACCGTGTGCCATCACCGATTCCTCGTTCTGAGAGCGTGATTGCTGCTGCCATGCTGTAGAGGTGAAAGGGTCGAAACGGGTAAAGGTCCAGCCAAGAAGCTTTTCTGTGGCTGAAGCAGCCTGAAAGAAGACAGTGTGCTGCCAAGCATTGGCGCTGGTAGAAGCGCCGTCATCCGAGATGGTGTTATAGAGAAGCTGGAAGACAGCGGTCATAAGACCTGCGAGAACATGATTTTGGATGAGTGACTTGCACTGTCGATGCTGAAGCAAGTTAAGACCAACGGCTGAGCCAGGCACTGCAGGTTTCGATGCGGCTTGACCTGACTGAGCACGACTGCGTTCTGTGGAGTTTGAAGAGTCGAAGACATCGTTGGCGCTGGTAAGGATGAACTCGTCAACAACTGCCCGGACGAGGCCCAGACCAGTGACGATGCGGGCTAGCGCGACGGCTGATTCGGTTGGGTCAACGGGCCATGGCGAAGGAAGCGTCAGAAGGCTGGAAAGCTGAGTGTTAAGCAGACCGACGTGCGCTTCAATGACAGTGTCGAGTGCTGAGTTTGTGCCCGTCAGCTGACCAACGTGTTGTGCCAATTCGAGGCCCAGAAGGCGCTTCTCCACAGCGATGGCAGTCTGAAAGGCACGAGAGCGAAGATACTGTGGCCAAGCGGCAGAAGCCTCTACGGACGACGGACCTGCCGATCGGGAGGATCGCTCACTGCGGGAGACGCAAAAGTGAAGCAAGAAGTCTCGCAGCAAGGAAAGGGATGCCACGCCCTGACTTGGCTGTTGCGCCGTCAAAGAGGGCAAAACGAAGAGGACGGCATTGAGTGACTGAAACAGTACGAGCGGATCGTGGGAATGTTCGAGTGCAAAGCAGGCGTAGTCGAGGGCTCCGTCGGATTGGCGAAGAGCGAGAAAGGTGGCTTCTCCTTTCGCTCTGAGCTGTGGGTCGGGATTGGTGAATTCGGATGATGCCTGCTGTATGGAAGCCAGCGCCTCTTGCAAATGCGGATTAGCCGCAACGAGTGACATGACGGCTAGTTCGTAAGAGGGATCCAAGTGCGATGTGACGAGTACTTTGAAGACGTGCGCCAAGTTAGGCGGGACCTTCCGAATACAGAAGGAGACTTGCGAATGATTCGATTCCAGCTAATACTCAGAGCAGAGGCAGAGTGTTGAGAGCTGAGGGATGATCGTGACAGAGTCGGAGAAGGTGGACAGGGTTGTAATTGAGTAACGGAAGAGTCGACTGGATCGACCTCCTCGTTGTCACTGATTTGTGCAGTTCAGTGCAGGTGTCAAGTAAAATGTGATGCTTGAGAAGAACTCGAAGCAGAGCCTTCCCTCAGAAAAATGTGGAAGGTGCGGCACCACCAAAAGCTAGCCGCACTTCCGAAATCCGTGATCTTGGTTAAGCCATCCTTTGGTGATTTCTGGAAAAGAGCGGTAAAGAGACAGAGAGAGAGAGAGGGCGACAGCGGATGCTCAGCGTCAAGCCAGATCGAATAAAATAATTTCATTGCTTTCTATGACAGCCTTGGCGCCACAACTTCACGCGACAAGCAAACAGCGTCTCGTGTGCTCCCTTGTTTGTCCTTCCTGTCCTCCACCATCCCCCACTCTGGACCTTCCTTCATCTCGTCCTTTTCGAACGATTTGCAATTACGATTCGCATCATCCATCGTACTCGCATCTTTGGAACTACACCACGATTGCAGAGCAAGGATCGCTTCTGAGACCATCGTTTGCGCGCCTTCCTCTCCCAAGCGTCCTTTCCCGATTCATGGCTCTGTCGGCGTGCATGAGCTATCTCGATTTCATCCTCGCTTAATCAGCTTGTTGAGACTTCCGGAGTTCTCTGAGCTACACGAAGCCCTCTTGTTCTCTCTCTCTCTCTCTTCGTCGGGTGAGCCTTGAAGCAGCTGAGCGCCTTCCATTGAAGTCTTTCTGCGGTCTCGCTATTCTACTTACGGTCCTTCACCTGAATTTCTCAACGTCTCAAGTACACGGAATATACCCACAATCGACGTCAGATTTGAGTCATGAATCGTCATCATCCATACGGAGGCTACGATGAGAGGCCTGCTCGCGGTGCTCGCGGAGGCGGTCTCTCTTCACGTGGTCGTCCTCCTCGTCCTGGTGGCATGAGTCCGCCTCCTTCCGGCTATCCATCAGCTCAAGCTGCGTACAACACATCCGGCAGTGACGCCGGAGCAGCTGCTTACCCGCCTCAGAATGCGTACGGCGCAGCCAGTGAATTTGCAGGTGGTCCCGACCGTCACTACCCCATGCCAATGAGCGGTGGTGGTCCGCCGAGGGGAGGCATGGCAGCTCGTGGAGCACATGGCCCGCGTCCTCCGCCTCCATCCGGTCATGGTCCCAATATGAGTCCCACCCCAGCCTACGGATACACCCCTGCCTCTTATGAAAACGCTCCTTACAATGCGTCAAACCCTTACGAATCATCCCCCGCGGCCCCGAATCCTTATGCATCTAACCCGAGTTCTGCCGCTGCACGACCCCCTCCTGGACCACCACCGTACGGACAGCCCCCTCCCGGATACTCTCAAGACTACAACTCCGGCGGCCCTCCCCCGTCAGGGCCGCCTCCATCTGGTTATGAAGTTGCAGGCCAAGACTACGGCCGCCCACCGTCGTTTGGACAGCCATATCAGTCTGGGCCTTCGCAAGAGCACTTCGGTCGTCCACGTCCTCCGCGCGATGGACCTGGCTTCCGAGGCGGCCGTGGTGGTGGTCGTGGCGGTCGCGGTGGAGGTCGAGGTGGTGGTTTCGGAGGAAGCAGGGACGAGGATGAGAAACCTTGTCGTACCCTTTTCGTCCGCAGCATCAACTTCGAGACCGATGCGCAGTTCGTCCAGCAGCAGTTTGAGAACTTTGGAGAGATCAAGACCTTTTTTGATATGGTCAACAAACGTGGTATCGCTTTCATCACCTACTATGACCTCCGTTCGGCTCGAGACGCCATGCTTGCTATGAAAGGTTCTATTTTCGGAGGTCGACCCATAAACATTCATTACTCGCTTCCACGTGAAGAGGACAAGGCTCAGCGTTGCGATCGTGACAAGAATCAAGGAACTCTTTTCACTGTCCTCAAGGGTGCAACCGAGACCCTCTCGGAAGATGCAGTTCAGCAAGTGTTTGCCGAGTTTGGCGACGTCAAGAAAATCCGCGACTATCCAGGTCAGAAGAACAGCCGCTTTGTCGAGTACTTTGACAGTCGCGCTTGTCAACTCGCTCACGATCGTCTCAACGGCCAAAGCCACTTGGATGGTCAGTGGGACCTCAAGTTTGCTTGGGACGTCGTCACCGACGAGGACAAGGAGTGGGCTCAGCAGCCTCAGAATGGTGGCGGCCCTGGCTTCCAGGCAGGTCCTCCTGGTCAGCAGCCAGGTTGGGCCAGACCCGGACCACCACAATCCGATCGTGCCCCCGTCGACTATTCTTCGTTCGACGCCCCCGGCTCATCCGGAGGACCGCCTCCCAGTCTTGGATACGGACGCGCTCCCATCCCTCCCACCGGCGCTCCTGTCGACAACGGATGGGGCAGACGTGCCGGATCTGGCTCGGTTCCTTCTGCGGCTCTTTCGCCCACTCCTGCCCCTGCCACCTTGCCAGGCCAAGCTCCAGGACCCGCTGACGCCAGCCGCCTTGAGCAGGCTCAGAAGGTGCAACAACTGCTCGCCTCTCTCGGTGCTGCTGGAAAGCCTCCTGCACCAGTTGCGTCGGCCACCCCACCTCCGGCTGCAGCAAGCCCACCAGCACGAAGCCCTCCTCCTACCTCAGCGCCATCGGCTGCTCCAGCGCTTCCCGCCAACATTGCCGCTCTCCTTCAGTCCGCTGCTGGTGCACCTAAGCCCATGCAGCCATCTCAGCCTCAGTCTGCCAATGCCAGCGACGCTTCGGCTTCAGGTCAGGACAACGGACAGCAATCCATGCACCAGCTTTTGAGCATGCTCAACCAAAACCGTCCTCCCCGTCCCTCTTGAGCTTCTCTCTCACTTTTACCCTCCAACTTTGTTTACTAGCTTGTAATCGATCGGTTTGGAACAGCATCCTGATATATTATGCTTCGTCAATTCATCATGCCGAATAAGTAATGCTTGCACAGACACAAGCGATTCTGACCTCCAACACGTCAATGGAGCGCCAACCATGCGCTTTTCATCTTCGTTCACGCCTTACTAGGAAAATTTCATCGCCTAACGGCGGTCTAAAAACGTACTTGGGCGCGATACGTTCAATCTACCAACTAGGTCTTTGCATTCAAGTCAGAGAGCATAAAGTGTGTATTGAAGAGAAGAAGCGTGCAGTGTGAGTGCTACGTCCAAATGAAACTTTAGCCAGATTGGGGAGGACAGGTCATTTCCAAGTCCTAGTGAGCACTTGTCCGCTTTCTCTCGGTGAATGACTTTATCGGGATCATCAGTTTCAACAGTAGCGCGAGCGTTTGCAGCCGGTCTTCTACGATGAAGATGTTCCGCTCAGGTCTTCCGATTGATTCAGGGCTGGCAAGAAAGCCCGAGGACGCCGACAGTGCACTTGTCGCCATCAGCCCTGATAATAACATTTCGGGGTCCGTTACGACCAGAAATGATAACGGAATTTTGGCTGGTCAAGTACCAACACTGATACCTGCAGAAATGAGTGCATTATAAGTAGTCGACAGCAGGTTGTCAGTTCGCAAAGTCATAGCGCAGGGCACATACTCGTGAGTTTTAAACTTACTCGATAGTGCTTCCCCGGCTCGAAGGATCAGGACAAGCTCCTCTCCCTGCTAGCATCCGAAGTTTGTCGTTTCTGAATTGGGCTTTGCCGGAGAAGCAGATCACGCCGTTGGATCTGTCAGGCTTCTTTTCCCATAGCGGGTCGATCAGCTTGTCTTGACAAGCACGCAATGCTCGGTCTGGGGTTCTGGGTCCCTCGATTGTGACGGCAGACACCAAAGAGAAGGCCTATCAAGTCGTCCAGTGTAGAAGAGAATGCACGATACGACCGCTTGTCAGTGACAAATTTAGCTTCACAAGAAACGAGACATATGTACTCACGGCAAAAAGGAATGCCAAGAAAGGAAGTACGCTGCTCAGCTTGAGTCCAATCATGTCGATGTTGGCGGATGAAAGTTTTGTGTTATAAAGGAGCAGTACGAGGCTGGAGGATTCCGTCCATTTATATAGCCACGAGTCATCTTGAACGGACTCTCAATCTCCGAGAAGAGCCAAGAGGAGAGGCTCTTCACATCAAGGCGCACCTTCGGTTGCGTGATGGCAAGTCTGGATGATATGAGCCCCACCGGCTCTATGTGCACGCTCCCACGCCGCTTCACTTCAAGCACATCTCGAGGATGCCACTTGATTTCTTCAGGTCCAGCGCCTCAACACCGCCCTGTGGGGCTCAGCCCACTCACAGACAGCAATCTGCGGACGGTGATAGCCACACGATGCTGGCTCAGCACGCATAATCATAAGGACAGCGTGTTGGCGCATGTAAAGAAAAGAGTCTGTGTGTCGACATTGCGGCTAAGCTGGCACGTACATGTAGGGCGGTCCCGCAATGCGTTTCAGCGTATGCAACCACACAGCTCGGTAGGCCACCCTTTTTCATTGGTGGTGAGGTCACGCCGAGCACAAGCGGGACGTCCTTTCCCCCTATCTTGTATTGTCCACCAAATGCTCATGAAGCCGAGTATCTCTGCAACGGAAACGATTTGTCTTGCGCCCTGGAAGCCCATTGCTTTAGCTCGAAAATAAAGCTGGGAGGCTGTCTTCCTTACGGCGGACTCATTCTCATAATGAGCGATTCAAGTCGACAACTGTGGTACTCCGTGGCGCTGAACCCACCCGAAATTGGCGGGCTGGTTGACCTGGCGCCACCGAATGCAGCCTCCGGCTGATACGTATAGCTTGTGTCCCACAAAATGTGAATCCTTGAAATACATGGACGAACGCTTCCATAGGCGGGGATGTCAGACAACAGTGAAGCTGATCTGGCTTTGAGTCCTTCATGGTTTGCAATCAGCGATTGACACTTGGTCCCACCGCCCATGACACAGCCACTTTCCTCACTTTCCAGGCACCAATTCAGATCCACCTGTATCATCGTCGCTACTGTGTCCAATCCAGAAAGATTAGAGCTCTGATATTGGACTCGAATGTTGAGTTGTACGACACGAGCTCTAGGTCAAACAATGGAAGAACCTTACTTCAGCGGCATGTCCATCGGCATGTGAACCGCGACGTAACCTACGGCAGCATCACAGCGAAGGTGTATGTCTGATGTGGACTGCCTTGTCATACTTTCAGCACTCTCTTCGTTGGACGTTGGTTGGCATTTAAATGATAGCATCGGTGCTACAGTAACATGGATACTATCGGAGCTACGCAGGTTGAATCACTGGCGAGGTTTCTGGTGAGGTTTCTCGCGATGACACTTAACAGAGATGGCCTCGCTGTTGAACTGACACTTGTCGTTGGGTGTTCCAGGGTAGATGGCGAGGTTCGAGAATCCACCATCTCTGTAGCCCATCCACTGATTGTCGCCTGCCATCCAGAAGCAGTCCATTCTACAGATCCACCACAGGGCAACGATCAGTATCAGTATGCTAGCTACTTCGGAAGTTTCATCGGTTCAGAGTGAAATGCTGAAGCAGGTCGACTTACCCAACGCCACAATCCTTGTTGTAGTTGAGGTAGCCGAAGCGATTTTTGTCCTTGTTCGTCCTGTCATCTCCTTTCTTTGTAGCCGAGTTCGTTCCGTGGTAGCAGATGGCCACGCTAGCATGCTTAGGAGCGGACTTCCAGGCCGCCTGCGCCTTCTCTTTGAAGCAGTCCTCCCTTTCGTCTCGGCGCTGAAGAGCGTGTCGTTCGTTTCGGCGGTGCAAGACGCCATCTTGATGGTTTGACATGGGGCCCTGATCGGAAGGAGACCATCAAGAAAAAACCGAAGATGTACATCAGTTCATAATCCTGAAACGAGACCGTTCTACAGATGTCACTTACGGCATGAGCGGCACCAAGCAGAAGGAAGACTGGAAGGGCTGAGAGAATCTGCATGATTGATTTGATACTGGTGAGACGTCGAGCTGAGCTGTACTGAGACTGATGATGTAGAAAACCACGACAAAAGGAGGAGGTAGCAAAGTCCTGAGACGGTTCTTAAATCCTTTTGAACGATCCTCGAGATACGCTCCTTGGAATGCCAAGCAGAAGTGTTTTGATTCTACCGGAGACCAGGGGTCAGTATCGAAGACCACCTGAAGTGTCCTGCCTTTCCCGACACGGTTGAGGCTGTCTCTTTCCTGCGATCTTGCTGCGCCCATTCTCCACTTATCTTCCGTCTGGGGAAATTCCATTCGGTTGATGCGCCTGAGCTCATTGCAAGTTGCCAGACCGTCTCTCAACATAGATAGATGAAGTGACAGCTCATGGCAGCACTGCACTCAACTTTTAAGGCGATCAGATCGCGTTTGTGCGATGCAATCAATGTCTTACTTCAGCGCCAAAGGCGTCATTGTGGGCTGGTCTCGCTGGCAGAGCTTACTTGAAATCGAACGAATTATGATGGGTGTAGTCGCCTCGGTATTCGAAAGAAGTCAGGGACCGATCGTCACTCATAGGAGCAGAGGCAATGACAGCAGTGTGATGATCTGCTTGATCGCATTTCTCACGTACAAAGTGCTGCTGCAAGCTGAGGTCCATTCCGTGGAAGGCCGCATCCAAACACTATCAGACAGAAAGACACTCAGAAGTACTTGGCATTAATTTGGCGAAATCCTTACTTTGTAGAAGAGCATCGTCTACACGAAGGTCTAGTACTAGAAGGCAATGAGATCGATCAACAGGCTTGACGCTAGAACAGCGTCAACGGGGAAAATTTTAAGCCCGGCATTTTACCATAGGCTTCCCGTTGGAAGAGCGGTTATAGGTGCACTTCTTGTCATCGATCCACATGGCAATGTTGTCTGAACCAGCGTCTTTGTCGCCAAACCACTGATTGGGACCTTTCATCCAGAAGCAATCCATGCTGTTAACGATTGCAAGTGATCGCGAAGGAGAAGAACAGGCAGATCAGAGTTGGGTCAGCAATTAAGCCAAGGGACTTTACGGCCAAAAAAGAAACGGCTTCAGAAATGCAGGATAGATGAAACGAGCAGAGACGCTGAACGTACCCGACACCACTACATTTGGTATATTGGACGTAACCGAAGTGCTTTGCATCCTTGTTCGTCCTCGCGTCGTTTTTGTTCGTCGAGGAATTGTCTCCGTGGTAGCAAATCGTGACGCTAGAGTCCAACGGGCTCATCTCCTTTGCTCTAGCGGCCTCTTTCTGGAAGCACTCTGCTCGGGATTCTCGACGTTCCAGTGTACGTCCCTGACGGACAGAAAGCAAGCGTTGGACAGACAAAAGACAGCGATATCGATGATCAGCTCACCGTGTAGCCAAGGAGGTGCCAAAAAGTTTCGACTTACAGCATTGACTGCTCCGAAAAGCAAGAGCGAAGGAAGGAAGCAGAAGATCTGCATGACGACTGAGTTGATGGTGGTGTTAGTGAAGGTCTGATAGCTACTGTTGTTGATAAAGGTGATCTTGAGATATGGATGTGAGAGAGAAGTGATTGGCACATAGATCGAGGTTCTTTTATGCTCAGTCTCGAGTTGAGGGTAGTTGCGACATTGTAGCTGTAACTTTGATTGCGGTTGTTAGTGTTTACCTACAGGATCAGACGATTCATCACATCTTTCTTTCCCCGAATACAGGTCAAATGCCTGCTCTGTATCAAACATCAATCATCGTGTCGTTGCCAGAGTCGGAGCCTCCAATCCTCGTTCTGAGGGCTGAATTGTGCTCCTCGACACTGGCTCGGTCTTTCAGCTTTCGACACCTGCGATCGACACTCAGGCTTGAGCGTTGATGAAGCGATTGATGGCGACGGCACGGCTCGCCTGCTGGGACGAAATACTTAAGTTGCAAACGATGAAAACAGGTTCGAGAGCTTGCCTGATCAGGATCCTCGATCCTACTTTTGCTGCCCTTCATCTGACCAAGCTTGAAGCTCAAAAGACCGTCCCGACTTCATCTCGCCCCCTGAACAGCCCACCAAGGTCAGCACAGTATCGGTGTATCGATGGTGGGTCGAAGCGGCGACAGAACCCCACTTCACTGGCACAAGCTAGCTCATGAAGTCAGGAGGACCGACGTGGCTCCCTTTCGTTTCCTTTTAAGCCTGAGGTAGATCGAGCCTCCCCCTTTTCCCCTTCTCTTCCCCTTTCTAGCCTTTTCTGTCTCTCTCAATCACGTTAACATTTCACAACAGCAGCTGAAACATCTCAGCCGCAAACAACGTGACACAAACATGAGGGCTCCTCTTTCGATCCACATGACCAAGCTATTAGCATTGTTGCTAGTAGTCGTGCCGTTCCTGGTCGCTATCGAGGCTTATACGCCTGTCGGTATTGGTATGCCGCAGCACTATCCTCGTATGCTTCGGTAAGTTTCGCTCAACCCTGATCCCTTCTGCTGTCACATATCTTCATCACTGACTCCTTCTCTCTCTCTCGTGTTACTCGACGTTTACGACGGACAGCCAGCGCAGCCTGCATGCACGCAACTTCTCCAACTGGCTCACCAAAATCTCTAGCGACGCTTCCGATTGGATTTTCGGCAAGGCGCCAGAGTACAAGAAGGACGACAGCAAGATTCCTAAATCTCAACCTGGTGGACCTGCTGTACCTCTTGCCAAGTCGGTTTATCCTTATGAGACTGGCATGCTGCCTCGTCTCGCTAGCGAGACGTTGAACGGTGGAGGTCTGCCTGGTGGGTGGATCTGTATGCATGTCACGCCGCCTGCGCCTGAAGGGGCTCCTGCTGCCGGCGCTGCTGAAGGTACTGCTGGAGCTGGTGCTGGCGGTGCTGGAGGTGCCGGTGCTGGTGCTGGTGCTAGCAGCGCCGCCGGTCTTGGTGCTGACGGTGCTGGAGGTGTTGGCGCCGACGCAGGTGCTGGCGGTGCTGTTGCCGGCGGAATGGGAGCCGGCGGTGCCGGTGTTGGTGCAGCTTACCCTGGCGGTGCCGGCGCTGGTGCTGGTGCCGGTGCTGGTGCCGGTGCTGGAATGAGTAGCGGATTCGCTGGTGGTGCTGGATCTGGTGGTGCTGTATACAGAGGTGCTGCCGGTGGTGGTGGATACGCTGCTGGTGGTGCAGGTGCCGGGCCTGGTGGTGCAGGTGCCGGGCCTGGTGGTGCAGGTGGTGGAGGCTTCCCTGTTAACGGTGGTGGTTCCGCTGGCGCTGAATCTGGCTCCGGTGGTGCAGCTGGAGGTAGTTACGGCGGTGCTGGATACGGCGGCAGCGCTGGAAATGGATACGCTGCTGATGGTGCCGCTGCTGGTGGCGGCTATGGTGGCTTTAGTTCAGGCGCGGGTGCCGGTGCAGGAGGAGGTATGGGTGGTGGGGGCTATGGAGGTGGCTACCCTACTGGTGGCGGAGCTGGTGGTGGTGGAGCATACTATTCGGACCCCTCTGATGCCGGTGCCGGTGCTGGCACTGGCACTGGAGGCGGATCCGGTGGTGTATACGCCGTTGAAGGTGTTGGCACTGGCGGTTATGCTGCTGGTGGTGCTGGCGCTGCTGGCGGCGGCTACGCTACTGGCCGGGGTGCTGGAAGCTACAACCTCAACAAGCGTCAAGCACCCGACTCTGGCGCTTCTTCTTCTCCCACCCCCGATCGACGTGGTACTGGTGAAGCCGCACCTCCTGCCAAGAAAGTCACTCAAATCCTCATGTGCATCAACGGGGATCCCGCTGTTGAGCCTATCAAATTCAACACCCGGACCGGCTTGCGTATCCGCGATGCTTCTGTCCAGCAGGACGGTGTCGTTTCGATCACCAACTTGCCCAACTACCAGATGCCTTGGATGCCTTTCTTGCCCACGGAAGAAATGTGGGGCGAACAACAGACTTTGATGCTGAAGCAGGAGGACGCGATTCAGCACAAAACCGACACCAACCCTGCTCCCAAGTAGAAGTCACTCGGCGTTTCGGGCTTCAGCCTAATCTAGAGCCTTTGCCGTGGTCCTGAATTACTTTCGTCAAAAGCTTTACCATGCTATGTCTAAAGCTTTACCATGCTATGTCTACTGTTGGCCATACGTCTCTCCCTGGCAAGTGTTCAATCTCAATCTTGACCCTTACTTCCGTTGGTGCTATGTCGCGCTGTTCGACACATGACCGTGGTTCAAATCAGTATCACATATTCATCCAAAAAAGGAGTCACGACATGCGCCCAAAAATATGTGCTCCAACCCGGAATCGAACCGGGGGCTCGCCCGAGTTTTAGAATAATTGTGAAGGGCGTGATTTAACCGTTAATCGATTGGAGCGTGTAAACGCTTGTTGACCTCCACCTGGTATGCATATATATACGTCAATGCAATAGGCTCCGTTTTTGTACACAATCGCTCATCACGTCCTCCTTGCCTATATGAGCTCAACTTGACAGGCTCGATCTAAGGAGAGCCTCGCTCACTCGAGCTCGTCTGCCTCACGATACTCATTGTGCAGTCTCAGGCCAATCGGTCAGACGCACGCTCTGGGTAAGATACGCACAAAGAACAGAAATGCGATGAATGTGTTGCGGTGACAGAGTATACAAATATCGACAAAGAGTCGCGCGTCTAGTTGATGACATATGTCTCAGCACTGAGCACCGACTGCTGCGAGAAGGTCGTCGATGCGCTTGTATCAGTCAGTACGACGTCAGCGACAGTGACATTGCTGAGTGTCTTTTCGCAAACAAAGTCGACGACGACGGGGAAGAAGACGTCGACATTTTCGGCGCCAGAAGTGACGGAGAACTCGAGACTGCCCGACTTATTGGCGGAAGAAATGGATTCGAGCGTCCACTCGAGGTTGTTGGTCTCTTCGTTGACACTCCATGATCCGTCGGGGCATTCGACGGAAGGTACTGATCCGTCTGGAAGTGGAATGGCGATGATGACGCTACGAAGCTCGCCAATGTCTTCGTTTTCAAGCTCGTATTCGATGTTCACGTCGCAACCGCCTTCGCCGTTAGGTGAGGGCCAGCAGTTGATGGACAAAGGAAGCGCTGTCTCGTCCTTGGTGACCATACGCCAGCGAAGAACACCAAGGGACTGGTTGACGGGGAAGGGCTTTCGTGCGTCACGCGGCGCAATGACACGATCCGACGACCAAGCGGCCTTGTCGACTTGTGGGTTGGTCTTGAATTGCAAGTCGCCAGCCGAGAGGACAAGGTTGCCCTCCTCTGGCGGTGCGAGCTGAACGCGAACTTTGGCAAGGGCAGGGTCGGTGATCTTGAGCAAAAGATCGCCCTTGATCTCGAGCGACTCGAGACCGCCATCGCGGTTACCCGAGATAGAGATGCGTTCCTTGATGGTGACATGAACGGCTTCTTGATGTACTGGATCCAGCAAGTCAAGAGGGTCGATGGCCGTTGGTGTTGCTGCCGGTGCAGCACGGCTAGCAGAGGCAGACGAGGCGGCAAGGGAGGCGGAAGCGGCGTTGGCAGCGGCGGTGAGCTCTTCATCCGCAGCGGCAGCAGCAGCAGCCAGGTCGCCGCCCATCGCACCAAGAAGGTCAGCACCCTTGGACTTCTTGCCAAGCTGCATACCTTTGCCCTTGAATGGCTTGGCAGCAGGTGTCGAGCTGGAACCAAAGCCGGTCTGGACGGGTGCCTGTGTAGGTGGTGGCTCGAAGCGTTGCTGAACAGCACTGTATCCACCGGAGGAACCAAATCCGCCAGAGTTGCCGCCCATCTGACCACGACGCGCAGCATCCCTGCGCTGCATTTCGAGCTGCTTTGCACGACGCTTGAGCTCCTCCTTTGCCTCCATCTCCTTGTTCCTCTCGATGATTTCCTGGATCTTTTCCTCGTGCGACTCCATCTCGAGGATGGATCTGACCTGTGTGAGATTGACGTTCTCGCGGTAGCCTAACGAGACGATCTCATCGAATGCACCGAGCAGCTCGAAGCTGTAGCGGAGAACGGAGCTCTCGTCGAGCGATCTGCAGATGTCGGACGTGACGCGCGCAAAGAGGTGGAGCGTGTCAATGTCCTGAAGGATATTCGAGTTCTTGTTGGTGATCAGGATCATGTAAAGGTCTTCGAGGGGTTGATAGACGAAGCGGACTGCGTCGGTCTCGACGGAGGTGTGCTGTGAGCCGGCAGAGATAAGCTTGGGGAAAGAAGCGAGAAGACCTTCGATTCTGGACCTTGGCATGTCGCGGAACTGGCGACTGATGACGGGTTTACCGCCTCGTGTGGAGACGGAGGCTGCGAGGATGACCATGTTGACTGTCGAATTTATGCGCTAATTAGGCGCTTGATCTTCTCTGCTGTGTTGGTGCTGGTTGGAGTAGGCTATTGCGTCAAGCCGGTGACTGCCAGATGGGGTCCGAAAGCTCGGTGTGTGTGATGCGAGTCGTCGAGCGATGCGAGCGAACGACGCGGATTGTAAGGACGCCAAGTAGGGCCCAAAATGGCAAGTAAGGCCCAAGATGGTAAGAGCGCAGGGCGAAGATGAGCTGTAGGATGAGAAGGTGGTGTGAGTGTATGGTAAGGACGACGGCGTTGAGAAGAAGGTGGAAGCGAAAAGTGTCAATCACAAACCTGACTGCCGGCCTGAGCGAGCGAAGTGTGTGTTAGACACGACAGCAAGGCGCTTCAACTCAACACTCAAACACACAGCTCAACGCGGGACCGTGAGCCAAGCAAGCTTCTTGAATTCAACTTGAATTCAGAACAAGCTGGTTCGAGCGCAGCCTCAATTTCCAGGCTCCACGTCTCTCTCAGTGAGGCTTGCTGTTGTTGCTGCTGCTGCTGCTTCTTTGCTGCCAACCTGGCGCGTTGCATCGTGCAGTGCAAGCTGCAGCAGCTGCTGTGTGTGTTGAATCTGCGATGAATTTCCGCGAAATATTGATCGGTTTTCAAGTCTTCTTGCCGTGCGATACGAAAACAGCACGCGTCGTTGAGACAAAGACGGGTTTGAGCGGATAGCTTAGTCCTGTTTCGCCAGCTGCTGAAGAAGGTGGAATTTCGATTTGAAATGCCAGAAATACTCTGTGAGTGACGGAAGGGTCAGGACGATGAGACCGTGCTCTGCAGTTGGCAAAACTAGGCCTTCCCGATCAAGCAGCCCTTGCCGGGAGAACAAGGCGATTTGGTAGCAAAAATGTGGAATTTTCGCGGTCGCATCCGTTTACAAGGCAGCAGATGGCAGTCTTGAAACCTAAAGGCGTCACAGGCAGCAACCGGAATCACCAAATCTCAAAACGAGGATCATCATCGACTCGACCACACAGCAAGAGTTGGCTTCTTCTCAGGCTCCGTGAACCGGGATTTCTAATCGTTTACACGCTATTGCTTCTCTCGACCATTGCTATCACCACCACCCTCATCACCCCCTTCTCTTCATCACATTCATATTCGTCATGTCTTTCCTTACTGGAGCCATCCGAACCGCCGCCGTCAGCACTTCGGCCCGTGCTGCCCTTCTCGGTCGTGTCGCCCCTGTTGTTGCCGCTCAGCAGGGTAAGTTTTGTCGATTTTCTAGGTTTCACTTCTTCCGACAGAGCTCTCACCGCATCCGAGCCATCCGAAACGTGCGATGTCGAAGCTTTGTAAAGGCACAGTCGTCGTTCATCCGGAGTCGCATCCGCAGCATCAGAGGCACTTCAGCATCGAGAGCAGCAGTATATCAGCAGCAGCAGCAATCCCAGCAACAATCCCAGCATGGAGACCCCACTGTAGTTCCGGAAATGCCGATCCTGCAATCAGCATCGCAATCTCCGATATCATAGACCTTGCGTTCTACCGCCAATAGCCTCGTATGGCACGACATTGATTCGAAAATTGATCGGCCATCCACAAAGCTTGGCATGCCTCCGCGCTGGAACCTCGGGCGCGCGAAGCCTACGCCAGAGTCATTGGCTCAATCTGCAGTTGATTCCTGCAATACGAGACAGAGCAGCCATGTCCGAGATATGGAAGTCAGAGCTCAGCATCCGAACAGTCGTCTGCGCACACAGCTTCAGCAGCTGAAACGCATTTCTGGTAGAGCCGACACATCACATCTTAGCCAAGATGGATCGGCAAATTGACTCACGCATCTGCCGTTTGTTGCCACGCCGACACGGTTTCGACACGAACTTTCCACCCTCGACGATTATCGTTCACCTTCCCACACCTACCACCTGTCCGACAACAAGGTCTTCTCTGATTGCTCAACCTTGTGATACCGGGAAACTGCTGCTGCCTCTGCTAGATACGATACTGCTTCGGCTAATCCGACATTCTTTGATCGCTCGAATCAAGTCTGGATGCAAAGACAATTGCGCCGTTGGAACGGAACTCTGTCGGGTTCACCGAAAGACACAACATACTGACCTTGCTCCATTCGCCTTGTTTCCTTTGCCCTTTCTTCTTGCCCAATACAGTCCGTGGCTACGCCGCACACCACGAGGAGGAGTCGTTTGACCAGTTCAACTCGCGTTACGTTGGCTTCTTTGACGCCGTCGAGGACCTTTTCGAGCTTCAACGTGGACTTAACAACTGCTTTGCTTACGATTTGGTGCCATCTCCCGAGGTGATCGAGTCGGCCCTCCGCGCTAGCCGACGTGTCAACGACTACTCGACCGCCGTTCGCATCTTTGAAGGTATCAAGCAAAAGGTCGAGAACGAGGGCCAGTACAAGCAGTACGTCGAGGCTCTCAAGTCTGTTCGTGAGGAATTGGGCATTCAGCTCAAGGAGGAGTTGTACTCTGCATAAATTGCTTTCTCCCCCGTCATTCTGGCTATGGCTGGAAAGGTGGTTCACGTCGCAATAGTGAAGTGACATTTCTTTCAAGACAAGGACGGAGGCTGAATCCTGTTGCGGAATGGTGTGTGTGATAGAGGCTACACGCGGTGATGTTGACCAAAGACGCCGTGGCGTTTGCTACTGTGTAGAAGGGAGTGTTCTTGCACAGAAGCGGACTGCACAAAGCTGGCAGGAGAGCTTCGTAAGATGAATCTAAAGACGCACTGACCATCATCGCATGTGCCGACAACTTGAGCTCAAGCCGTCCTTCACAAACGTGCACACACAATGAGAGTAGAGATGGATATAAAAAGGCGAACCGGCACCTATCAAAGGTGGAAGGGCGCAGATCGAAAAGGATATGCAATTGAGAAACGGAGCTACACGGCGTAAGGTTGGAAACTAATTTAGCGCTTCCAGCTGGAGTCCCTATCCTCCTCGTACTCTTCGTCCCCTGTCGATGTGGCTGTTGCAGCTTGTAGTTGATCGCTCTCACCAGCGCCCACACCAGCACCGGCAGGAACAGGAGTGCTAGGCGTCGGTGGTGGTTGGATCCAAGACAACTTGACAGTGCCAACCTCGGGAATTTCCGCACCCGCCCTCAATGCTTGTTCTGCACTATTCCTCGCCTTGTACACCACCGTTCCCGATGACGCATCGAAAGTGTCTACCTCGCCAAACGTCGAAAAGTGCTCCCTGACCTTCTCCGCATCCGCCCCTGCTGGAAGCTCATCAATCTTGAGCTTAGTAGTGCGGTTATCAATACGAAGAGAACGGTTAGGTCCCATAGCTCCACCACCGCGTGCAGCGTAAGGTGTGTATCCACCACGTCCACGCGGGACGTAGCCTCCTCCACGACCACGTCCTCTTGCGTTGTAGCCGTAGCCACCTTGGGCAGAACCAGCAGTGCCGTCGATGCCAAGCGAGGCTGCTTCGGCTTTAAGCGATTCGAGCTTTTTCTTGAGCTCCTCGGTGGTGGAAGATGGCGAAGATCCTTGGGCGTGCAGATCGAGTTCGCGGTCGAGTTGCTCCTTCTCGCGCTTCTCTTTTTCCGCTTTCCAATTGCCTGCGTCTGCGCCACCAGCTGCAGCGGCAGCAGAGGTGGGCGCATCTTTGGGTGCAGACTGGAGCGCTTCAACGGCGGCTTTGAGCGCTTCGGTGGAAGATTTGATCTCGTCACCTAGCTTCTTGAGCTGCGTCATGGTCGCCTTCTTGTCCTCTGCTGAGAGATCTTTGTCGCTGAATTTGGCGATGAGTCCCTTCTGTTCGGCGAGCTTGCCGTCCAATTGAGCCTGCTTGGTACGCTGATCTTCGAGCAGCTTCTTGCGCTCCTCCGAAATACCACCTGCTGCAGCTCCACCGGGCGCGCTACCGCCACCAACGGGTGGACGTGCATGGTAGACATTAGAACCAGGTGCAAAGTTGGGTCTCGCAGCTTGAGGAGGTGGACGCGGTGTGGGTGCTTGACTGGCCGATGAACCACCCGCAGCTTCGTCGAGACGTTGGAAGTAGACTTTGACGAAACGGTTGCCAAAGATGACATCGGGGCTCTCGTGCGCTGCTTTGGCCTCGTTGGGTTGCGAGTAGCTGACGAGAGCTTTGGAGCCAGGCTTGTCGATGCTGATGTTGGTGATGGTGCCGAATTTTTTGAAGTATTCATTGACCTTGATAAGGTCGAGGTGCTCTGCAGGTACGTTTTCGATGACAAGGGTGGTGTTGGATCGTCGAGAGCCCTGGAATGTACCAGGAGGTCCGCCTCCACGACCGCGACCTCGACCGCCCATAGCTCCGCCTCGACCTCCGGGACCTCCTGGACCCATCCCACCGTTGAATGGGCCTGCTTGGTGACCAGGTTGCTCTCCAGCCTGTGGTGGCAACTGACCTCCCATTCGGTTTGCCAGGTTGTGACCGTCACCATTCAGTTGCTGCTGTTGCTGATTTTGAGGACCACCAGGGCCCATACCAGGTGGTGGACCCATGCTTGGATGCCAGCCTTGTGGAGGCATGCCGAAGGGAGCACCTGGAAACATCATAGGTGGACCGTGCATACCATTGGGACCGCTAGGACCGCCCATCATAGGACCCATATGGAAAGGTGCGTTTTGTTGCTGCTGCTGCTGAGGGTGATTGCGGTTATTGTTGGCGTTGCCTGTGAGCTGATCCGTTGAGTGATCAAACTTGCAGTTGGCGCCACGAGGACAGAAGCCTTTGTTGTGGTAGTCCCTGCATAGTTGCTTGCGAGGCTCTCTGCGGCCGCCCTCCATCTGTGATCCATTTGCATCGGCACCGTCTGCATTTGCGTTGCGTTCTCTAGAGTCGCGCTCGCGATTCCTGTTGGCTCTAGAGTCATCACCGGGAGCGGAAGTGTTATCCTGCAAACGACGTGTCTGTCTAGGTGGAGATCGTGTAGAGTCGTCGGCGTCGTCGTCTGCCCTGCGCTTTCGAGAAGTATCGCCCGCAGATGCGGATGTGGAAGCGACAGCACTGGTGTCCGCTGCATCGACCGCTTGTTGCGCCTCGGACCCTGGAAGGTAAGCCTTGTCGGCTATGGCCTGGAAAGTTTTGTTGACGAAATGTTCTGTCTCGGCGGCAAGGAAGTCCTCAAGCTGTTCTGTGAGGAGTGATCGAAGCTCGGCTTCAGGTCCTTCGTGCTTGAGGAGAGCGAGAACATAGTCGGCAAGCACTTCAGGGTCTGCATCGCATATTGGGCCTAGCTCGGACGTGAGCCATGCCTTGAGGTCTTCGGTATGGGCCTCGTCAAAGAGCATGTTTGCAAAAGGAGGAGACGCGGACAGCAGGCGCGTCGATAAAAATGAGTGCAGGCCGAAGGATGATCCGATCTAAGTGGCCAGCTGGCGAATGATGAGGACGACAGATGCGATATTTGTTGGTGTGGGGATGGCTGAGTCGCCTGCGTTGCTGGCGATGGATGTTTCGGCAATGGCCTACGTCAAGGAGTATGATTGATCCAGCGACCAGTGGTTCAATTTTGGTGTCGTGTGATGATAAGGATGACGAAGGTGATATGTTGCGATGAAGTGTTGGAAGGTTGCGTTGTCGAGAAGAAGGTATGTGATACTCAACACGACGGGTCTGTGTGTCACAAAGTGCAGACTGCTCAAAATGAAAGCGCGTTGAATTTGATGCACAAGAAAGTCATTTCCATTCACTTGCTGCCTCTGCCGCCACGCTCTCGAAGCAGGGCCAACTGCCAACTGCAGCCAGAAAGTCCAAAAAAATAGACGAAATCCCTTCTCACGCTCTGCGTGCATGCGATCACACACAGCGATTCCAAAAAATCATTTCGCAACTGAAGCCTCCACCTATGTTAAGGCGCATCACCAACTTTTGCTCGAACAACGAGCTGCTAACTTTGCTACGCAGTGACGCATTGCAAGATGCCGCCTGGTATTTATAATAGGTCTGATATCAAATAGTGAGACGTCCGCCTGACTGTGCTGATCATGGAGCATGTGTCTGGGGGATGAGAAAAGCAATGTGGAAGTGTGAGTGTCGCTGCCGTGTGAGGATTGGGACCTTCCAACTGTCGCATGTAGAGATCTGGTATTGAATGCTATGTCCCGATTCCACGAGCTCATTTTACAGATCAAAGCGATAAGTTTTGTTTTACAAATCTCGCGAATCTCGAATATATGTTGGAACTACACGGCTAACAGCCCGTAGAAAATTCCTCGCACGTGTCTCTCAATCATAAGTCACGTGAACAACTATATTTGAAGCTCGGTCGACGGATTTTGGAGAATGGTTCGGTTGGAATATTGCCATTTGCAAGCGTGAGTCTGACTGTGTCGATTGAAGAGGCAGCACAGCGCAGTCTCGAGTTTATGCTGTTTCGATACCAAGAATGACCAAGTTGGGAGCAAGCTGTAGTAACAGGCGAGTGAGGGCGTAGCCGTGTCCCGCCACGGGAATCCTCTGAGAGCTGCGAATGTGAGTAGAGGGAGTGCGAGGCTAGTGGGAGCTCGGTCTGAGAAAGAGAGAGCCAGGAAGAGAGAGTGTCTTGAGTGAGAGTGTGAGAGTGTGCAAGTGTCAGTGTGTGGAAACTGCAGCGCAGCGAGTGGTGAGCCATTCGACATCCTTCGTCGCCATCCTCCCTGCTTCATCCTACGACCACCCCTCCCCCTTTCGTCAACAGATAACGTAAGTTTCGCAACAACACAACATAATCGCATCAGCACGCTCACGTCGACAGAACGGCACTGGCACACGAAGCATCTACGACATCCACACCACACCTACCACCAAATTAGCATCTCGACCTTGCATACACACGCATCTATCAGCAGCACCCAGGCATCGTTTCACGCATATCTACTCCATTCAACATCAGCGTACGTCTTCCCAACATTCGGATGATACTGTGGCAGCGCAGGATACATGAGGAGCATAGCGCAGAGATCGAAACGGAAATAACGCAAAGGATGGCAGCGTAGAGAAGCTGCTTTCTTCTGGCATGGAGGCCATGTCACAGGTTCAGCATTTAGGCGGCTCAAGGCAATCAAGAGGATGCAACACTCCGGAGATCGACATTCTTGTAGTGCTTGTCAAGACTTGGTACAATATCAGAAAGTGGACATGGTGGCATGGTGATGGACCTTTGATGACGCCTGGCAAGACTATGGACACACATCAGCATATCATTGTGGAGCTAGACATCGCCCTCAGTGCGCTCAACCCTCTTCGACAGTGCTACCAAATCCTCTGCAATCTCCGCACCTCGTGTTGAAGCGATTATACAAGATTTGAAATTCGACAATTCCTCGAATGACTTCACTGACCCTCTTACCACCACTTACTATCACTATCAACACAACAGTCCTCAAGATGACTCGCCTCACTGAGTACGTGGTGATCGGACGCCACCTTCCTACCGAGAAGGAGCCCTCTCCCAAGCTCTACCGCATGAGGATCTTCGCCGTCAACAAGTCGGTCGCTGAGTCCCGTTTCTGGTACTTCGTTCGTCAGCTCCGTAAGATGAAGAAGGCTACCGGTGAGATTGTTGCCATCCACGCCGTAAGTATCTCGCAAGCATTCGCTTGGCAGACATGGACATCATTGCGAGGGGCAGGAAAACACAGAACAAGTTGCAGAACAAGATGGATAATGCAGCCAGCATCAGAGAAAGAGATTGCGGACAGGATGTCGGAGCATCGCCATTTGGACATGCATTGGACTATTCGTTGATCAGCACACAGCATTCGCAAGGACAGACTCGACGCATAGAAGGAAGCGTTACTGGAGGCAGGTACCGAACATCAAAGGTGATGCTTGGTGAAACGGAAATAATAGGATACGGGAATGTTTACTTTGGTCGCCAGTGTGGGCCTCCCGCAACATTCCTGTTTGTCAAGTCAGGATCACTTGAACGAATCAGCATTACTGACTCTTGACTTCCTTTTCATTGCGCTCCCACAGATCCACGAGAAGAAGCCCCTCAAGGTCAAGAACTTCGCCGTCTGGCTCCGATACAACTCGCGATCCGGTACCCACAACATGTACAAGGAGTTCCGCGCACTTTCCCGTGCCGAGGCCGCCGAGTCGCTCTACCAGGACATGGCTGCCCGTCACCGTGCCCGTTTCGCCTCGATCCACATTCTCAAGATCGCCGAGATTGAGAAGTCCGAGGATGTCAAGCGCCCTTACATCAAGCAGCTCATGGCTCCCGGTCTCAAGTTCCCCCTCCCTCACCGCCGCCCCCGTCACGTTGGTACCTTCGCTGGCCAGCGCCCCAACACTTTCTACTAATCGCATCGTCTCTCGACCTTCATCGTCATCATCATTATGCCGGTTGGATCGCATCAAAGCTAGGCGCATGGGTTACGACTCGGTTGCAGCTTTGGATGTGATTGTTTCTTGGTTTCATAGCACGCACTTTTGCACCCACACATGTATCACAACCTTTCGCAGCAGTCCTCCAAAAGGGATTCGTTGTTCATATCCCCCCCTTTACGAAGGGGCGGTACAAAATTCTCTCTTGGCAAATCTCAATTTGCTTTTCGATCAGTTCTTTTTTCGCGCACGCATTTCGCGCTGGTTTGGAGTAGTACGTGTCTGAAGAAGTTGTGATGTGAAATGTCTTCGGGTATACAGTGTGAGGATAGAAGTTGCTAATGCTATAGACGACGAAGGCCACGTTTAGCAGCTGTTGAGACAGGCTGCCTTGGTCGGACAGCCGAAGTGAGAGTTTGTGTAGCCGAAGCTGAACACGACGCTCTTGGTAGAATCTGCTGCGCTTTCGCTTTGGTCGTCGATGCTGTCGATGATGTTGCTGATGCTTCCCCTTCATTCTCCTTTCCCACCGCGTTCTCTTCCTCATCGAAGCAACTCGGTCGTTTCTTAGCGTGAACACTAGTCCACAACCTAGCTGTTTCGACGTAACTTTCCCAATCCTCCTGTATCAACCTTGCTGCCTCTGCATCTAACGCACTATCTGGATTTGGTTCAATCATCAAACACTTTACCGTTTGTAAAATGCGTTCTATTCCGTATTCTGGCTTCCAATCTTTTTTTAAGCTCGGAACGCAAATTTCGCCAGTACGCGATACGTTGGGGTGAAAGATCGGCGTTACGAATCGCAATTCCGGCGGAGAATGAGGATAGCTAGAGGTGGTAAAATCGAACGTTATCCTAAAGAAACCAGAAGAGTAAGGCGTAGAGGGAGGACCTCGGATGAATGCGCAAAAGGAAAGGATGGAGGGAGAGTCCGGAGAGAGTGAGATTCGGATGGAGTCCGCAGGGTTGCGTTGAAGGGTGGTGAGTTCGCGCGCGAGCGCTTTGATCGTCGTTGGCGAAACCATTCTGAGGGAGATAGTGTTGCGCGATGAAGAAGGTGGGTTGCTACGAACTGCTTTTCTGTTTGAAGATATGCGTGAGGGTGCTTCGAAGATTGTGCTCCCACGGAAAGGACCCGTGTTTCAGTCTTGTGGTGGTCGCCAACTCTTATGTATGCTTCAGTATCCTCAGACAGATGAGGATCAATGACGTAGAATTATAGATGCTATCCTCGACGGTGCACAAAGTGTTGCTTTCGGTCATATCAAGTGTTGAACTTCTAGGAACGGGAACCGGATTCCAATTTTAGGCTTCTTGCAGCGGATAAAGCTTAATGACGCGTTTGGGCGCATCGTGATTAACCTTTGTACGGTCAGCCGATGGACAAAGGATCGGGTGAACAACTTTGTCGCTTCGACGATTCCTTCCGTCGTTGCGGCTGATCAGGCTGATCCGTCGTGAGATGGTGTTGCACCACGCTGGAGCCCTTTGCTCTTTATCCTTGGGTGCATGTGGCAAACGCTCGAGCCTTGCGATAACAGACAGGGGCGGCTTTCGATTTAGTGGGCTTCTTTTTGGAACCTCTAAATGAGGCTTGAATTTTAATGACAGCAGACAACCACTTGATTTCATTCCGACTCGGTTCCCCGTCCTGTCAGAACAAGATGGCAAATCTTTCCAGCAAGGCCGTCGCAGAACAAACTTGATCGACCAAAGTCGCCATTGCAGTCCAGGAGCAGGATTCTCACCGAAATCCTGGAACGATCGTATGAGACAATGATACGAACCCAATACCGCGGAGTGTAAGAGAGTGAAGAAGAAGGAAAAAGGCGGAGACAGAAAAGCAAGCCGACGGTTCAGCGCGTAAGTTATTAGCGATTGCCTTTGGCGTTTGTGTCTCCGCAGCGACTTGACCGGTCATTTCTGAAAAGGGTCCGTCGATCATCTTGTACGAACGTAGATGCGATGAAATCTTTCAAAGTTCAAGCAGGGTCAAGCTGCGGTGGTACAAGCTGTAGTCCGACGGTCAGTGATGAAAACGTGGGGCCGGAATGAAAAAAGAAGTCCTGCGGACCCTAGATAGTGCATGTTGTTCCATTCGAGTTGGTTCTACCGGAGTACTTGGCATTTTCCCCTCCTAGGGCATCGGCTTGTACGCATGGTAGAAGCGCATCTTGCTAGATTTGCACCATCACTAAATTAGCATAGAAGCTGACTCTGGAAACATTCTCCAAGTGCGTCGGGGAAAGCAGAGACACGCGGGCCTTCTCGTTCATGCGTGAGCTGGGTGCCTCTAAACAGAATGCTTCATATTGAAATGCTGCAAGAGCCTTTCGAGGTCGACTCTGGCTTTGTACACCCTGCTATTCATGGTCAGAAGGCTACAGAGCGAGCACGAGAGCGGATGCTCTTACGAAAGGGCTTGTTGTGTCGATTGGCATGTCAGGAACGGCACCGTCCACCTTTTTGATAGCGTTTCAGAACGCAGACCTCGAATTCGCTCAGCAACCTCATTCCAACCTTTCTCGACAGGGCGAACCGTAACCTAGTCTCTAGGCCCACCACACGTGCTACCGCCGGACAAATCAACCTGTTATTAGAAAGCGATTCGGGAACACGGCTTGGCAAACCTACGGGTCGATTGAGAGGATGGGACCGTAAAAGAAGGTTGCTGCGTCATCACTAGACGTCGATCAATTTAAATTCTCTTGGCACGCAGCTGAGCTGTTCCTGTTTTGGCTTGAACAGCGGTGACGCTATTGCGAAACGCTCACGGATTAGAACCAGCCAGCTTTTCCAGCTGGTACCTTGAAGTGAAGTCTGATTTCGAATCCGCTTGTCGTCTTCGAACCTGTTACCACTGAGCCGCGGGATGATGTTGTAAAGGACTCTCCGCGGAGTGAGTGAAGAAAGTGCCGTGTAGCTAAGCTGCAGAGGGCGAAGAAAAGGGATCTGCATTGCGGCGGGCAACTAAACCAAAAATCAAAGGCTGACCGGACTTGTTGACCCGACAAACTGGCCCTTTTCGAGTCAAAATTCAAAGCCAGGCCAAACGATCAACTCCGCCTGAGCAAACCATCATCGTCATATTTCAGAGAGAGCATTTCACTCCGGGTCTCGGAAGCTCTGGCTCGGCACTTGGGCTAGGAACTCACACGAAAAATGAGCAAGCTCGCGTATGCGATGGCTTTGTGCACACAGTGTGAATGAATTCCTACGGACTAATCAGTGTGTCACAAACACAGCAGCAAGCGATCCAGCCAGTCGGTCTAGCCCTTTTCCTTTTTTCTATCTTTCCACCTCTTGGTCCACCTTTGCGTTAGGCGAAAGTCGCTAACACACTTTTTTGGCATTTCACGCCTGGTGCAAGCTGTGGCTTTTACTCCGCGGCTCTCTCTCTTTCTCCTGGGTTCACACGCGCCCTTTCCGCCTTATTGCCTTTTTTCCATCAAGATGGCTTTGACGTCCAAGCGGAGATGCGCTTGTTTTCAAGCCTCGTACGTCGTGCACCCTTAGCCTCACCTCATGCCTCTTTACTTCCCCTATTCAAGCGCGACTCGCTCACACGCACACGTAACACGCAACACGCACATACGCATGCACTCTCCTCCGAAAGTCGAAACTTGTCGTCAGAATTCCTTACACATCAGCCCAAGTGTTCTAAGCAAACCCGCGGCTACCTTGAGACAGAGTGTCACGCCCTCAAGTGCCAGTACATGCTTGGCATTTCTATGCAAAGCGCCTTGACAAGAGCCTATGTAGAGAGAGGCTCGAATGCGACCACTTCAGGGTCAGAGTGAGAGTGTCCCCTTCCTTTTGGCGTTTCGCTTTCTCCGAGAAAGAGTGACACAACACAGCCCATTTCAGATGCCATGCTGTCGTGCAAGTACGCCATGCGAGTGCGGGGGAGCAACAACAAAAGCTCAATTCAGAGGTGGTCGCACAGCCTTTCATGATCGCCAGCATATGTCCGTGTGTAGAACCATAATCCAGTATCAGAGTATGAGCATCATCGCCAGCATCAACAATGAGAGCGATAGACCGGCCATTGGGTTCCGTGTGACTGACTGTGACTGTTGCCTGACGCTAATTTATTTTTCTTTAATCTAAAATGAGGTGCAAAAATTGGATTTTCTTGGTGCAGACGGGCTGAGCTTTCCGAGGCCTCATCGGCGCCATTCCGACTCCATTGTGCTTGTGAATGCAAAAAGACAACTCTCTGACGACTGTCGACTGTCGAGCCATTCCTCTGCAACTGACCCTGCCTTGGCTCCAGTCCCGACTTCGAGGCTGTCGCTCTGCTCATCATTATCATCATCTTCATCGTCATCCCAGTCCTTCGCCGTTTAACAACCTTGCTGGTCAGCCACGATCATCCGTTCGCGCACATCCATATCCACCACTCAACTTCGACTTTTCAGTACTCTCGCAAATTTGGGTCGCGACTCTCGAGCTCCACTTTCGAGGGCACACATTCTGCTACTGCAATACTTCGAAAACGCTCATCGACGAGATCTGCACTCCCCAACACAACAGCATACTACACCCTTCATCAACGCAGCGATACGCCGCAAGCTCGCACGGATTGCCATCCCCACACCGCTGGGCATATACTGAATTCACCACTTACTCCCACACACTTCGAGCGGCTACGTGCCCCATTACTTTCCAGGAACCATTGTCCGGCTCACGCTAGCCCCACAAGCATCTCATTCACTTCTCTAGGCTTCATCTCGGCTTCAACAGATCCCGTCGAACCTCCGGATGCCGTGCATCTCTCGGTCAGCTCGTCTTGCAGTATAACGCCTCGTCAATCGCCGACCTTTTCTCCACCAGATCGCGAGCTGGCTCCGCAGCGTCTTCCCCTCGACGAGAGCATAAGATCGCACTATTAGATCGCAAAGTCTATCGTCAACTCAGATCAAATCGTATAACCTCGTTCAAACTGAGCCCAGCATGACCAGCATCTTTTCAAGCTGGATCAGCTCCATCAAGCCTCCCGGCGAAACCGAGCAAGGTCCCAGCGATCCCGCTCGAACAAGAGCCCTCAGCAACGGCTCCACCAACAACAATATGCCACACATTGACAGAGCCACTTCCATGACGCCCAAAGCGCACTTCCAATCAGATTGGGCCATGTCAGCAGCGCGCGACCACCAACGTGAAGCTTCCGAAGCCACTCTGAATGGGCAAGGGCGAGCCAGCGAAAATGGTGCACCAGAGCATCACCCACGTGCATCGTCGCAGCCGTACGAGACTGCCATTAGGGGGTCCGGAAGCAGGCCAACCTCGATGGCCAACGCCTCAGAGCTCAGTCATGAGAGGCAGACGGCATTCAGCTCGACACTTGGTGGTGTGGATAGCGAAGCAGCTTGGAGTGCAACGCATTCGGAAGCGACAAGGAATTCAGCACCACGCCGTCGCAAGAAAATCACGCCGCCTGAGCTGCTCGTCATTGTCAAACCGCCTCCCAGCAAGCAGGCCAACCCGCTCAATCTTCAGATTCAGCTCGTCATGCCTCAGCAACTTCAACCGCATCGACGCGATGGATCTGCGCGAAGATCCTCCTTCGATTCCTCACACGCGAGTGAGATGGCCCCATCGCCGGGCACTGAGCTTCGCAGGAGGGACTCTATCACTTCCACTCGCTCGGCCGGCTCGGAAGTGTCAGCATCTGGCTCGGTTGCATCCGCCAGCTCCGGGCGTCGCGTCACACCCCTTTACAACCTCAACTTCCACAGCATCCTCTCCACAACGGTCAGCGATGCAGGTACGGACCAGAAGGTGGCCAAATATGTCAGGAAGGGCATCGATCTCGATGGTTTCGGCATTCTTGAGCCTTCTGAACTCGTCAACGGTGTCAACGACTTGGCAACGCTCTATAAGAACTCGGCGGAAAGAGATCCTTCGTCAACTGTTCAGGGAGTCAGCGGCGATGCGACATCTCCAAGAAACGAAACCACCTCGTCTGGAAGCATGGACGCAAATTCGACCTTCTCTGCACCTGCTCGTGACGGCGTTTCGGGCGTTGCTTCCGCATCAGGCGCCGAACCACCAACTTCATTTCAAGCCATGACACCGGAAGCTCGTGGTGTGGAAGGAAATATCGGGGGAAAGTTGCTGGGCAAGTTCAAGCGCTTCTCGCTCAATGTTCGCCCTGGGTCCTCGTCGGGAGGTGCAAGCGCATTTGGTGCATCAACACAGGATCGCACCCCTACGGGACTCGCCTCCTCCGCCTCTCCCAATCTTTTCAGCAAATTCGGTCAGAACGACTCGGCACGAGCGCACAGTCTTGGCGACATCCCTCAGCTTTCCCCTGGCGCCGGTATCGCAGATGGAAAGCGCACCGACGGCTACTTTTGGACGGTGCGCAAATGGAATCGTAAAGCACACGATGGCTTGCCCGCCAATTTTGCTGGTCGCACGTCGGCTATCGCGCTTCCTGGCAACGTCGAAGCAGCGGGTAGCAACCCGGTGCTGAACAATGTTTGGAAGCGTTTCAACTTGGTCAACAGAATGGGTGGAAATGAGGTCCATCCGCCACCGTCGCAGATCCCAGTTCGATTCGAATGGTCGAGAAACAGCAAAAGGTCGCAAGGTAGGAGGAGAATCAAGGAGGCTCAAGCGAGATTGAGGGCGAGTATGAGTCTCAATGCAAGCATGACTAGCATTGATCGTCACGCCGAGGCACATCACCATCACCATGCGGCTACAACGTCGGTATCAGGTCAATCGCTCAGTGTCGATGAGCCGAGACTGAGCAACGGGGATGCACTGCGTTCGACCTCGAGACCGAGTTCGTTGATTTCAGCTGGCGGTGTGGGGCATCCTTCACCAAGACAATCTGTCGATACTTCGGCTGCAGGATCCAGCGCTCCTCACGGCGATGAGGACAGCGGCGATGAAAGCGATCCCGAAGACAGCGAAACACCTTGGAACTGCCACCTCGTTCTCGGTCCCACAACACGCATCCCCCTCGGCACACTCTCTCCTGCTCCACACCACCCTAAACTCGTCGGTCAACTCGCCGTTCCCTTCCCTCTACCAGACCTTAGTGGTACAGGGTTGGGCCCCGATGGAGCAGGTCTGACGCGCGAAGAGTTGAAGGATGTCATCATTGTCACATGCCTGCACTTGATCGTCAGAGAAAGCTTTGGTGGATTGGCACGAAGGAGAAGTAGCGGCAATGCAGAGATCGGTGGAGTTGGCCAAGGTGCGGCAAACGTAAACGGTTGGAGACTGGCCAGCATTCCGAGTAAGAAGCAGTAGCGAAGCATAATTCACATCGCAACGCGAACATACGCATACAGAGACATTACATTCACAAGCGACCTTTTCACATATCCACTCTGGTTCGAGGGCCATTGTATACCTCTCGCCTCTTTCGGGTTCTTTCATCTTTGGAATGCAAGTCATGGAATTCACATGAACTCTTTCCTTTAGCTCTCATCGGCTGTGCGCGCGCTTTGTATGATGCTTTTGACGAGGACCCTGAGATGAAGCTGAACGTTGTGTGGATGCTTTTGGAATGCTGTTGCTTTCAGCCTTGGCAGCAGCCAAATTTTGAGTGTGAAGCCTCCACAAACTTGATCTGATTCCGGGAGTCGGAATTTGGTTTTCTATGAACCCTAACTTTTAGAGCTGCTAAGTTGCATTCCTTTGGCGTGCCCATTGACCATCATCTACCGCTTATCCTATCTTTGACCTAGCTCGAGATCGGATCCCTGATAGCTTCAAGCAGTCGATCGATTCGGTATCCATCGCAACAATGGACGAAGATGCTTTGCGCGCCATGATGCCGATGAGCTTTGGCAAGAAAAGAGCATCGAACAAGAAGCAGCAGCCTCAACCACCTCCACTGGCTTCAGCTGCGTCGGACAGTCTTAGTGCCAACGTCTTGGGGAAGCGAAGAGCGAGTGAAGATGGGCTGAAGCTCGACCATGATACAAAGAAGGCAGAGACGGCAGAGAGGGCTAGCAGAGAGGAGGAAGAGGAAGATGACGGGTTGACAGCGGAAGAACGTGCTGCCAACGCCGAAGCTGAGCGGAAGCAGAGGGAACGTAGAGCTGCTGGAGTTGATTCTGATTCCGACGATGACACTTCCAATCCCAATTCCGACGATGACGACGGCGATGACGATGACGAAGACGAAGTCGGACCGCCGCTCCCACCCTCTACCACGACCCAAGCACAAAGGAGAAATTACATTCTTCCTCCAACAATGCACAACGAACTCTTCTCGGGCCATCATCAAGCCAATAAAACCCTGTCGGCTCTAGCTGTTGATCCTGCGGGTAGCCGCTTCGCCCTGGGCTCATACGATTATGGGTTGAGTCTGTACGATTTCGGTGGTCTATCGTCTCGCTCCGCCTCCTCTGACTCGGCTAAAGCCTCGTACGCACCATTCCGAATGTTCGAACCGGCAGGAAGCTATCCTGTGCTCGACCTATCTTTTTCGCCCGATGGATCGAATCTGTTGGTGCTGAGCGGTACTGCCAGTGCCAAAGTTTTCTCACGTGATGGTGCGGAGGTGGGGGAGTGTCGGAAAGGCGATCCCTATCTACGTGATATGCGTCGTACGGAGGGACATGTTGGTAGTTTGGCCTGCGGTCTGTTCCATCCGGGCAACAAGGCGAAATTTTTAACGGGGGGAAATGATAGCACGGTCCGCATCTGGGATCTTTCCTCCCTGACGAGGGGCCAGGAGGATATCATTGTGCTAAAGAGCCGGACGAGGGGTAATAGGACTAAAGTCACTACTTTGGATGTGACGAAAGAAGGACTTGTTTTCGCTGCGGCTCTAGATGGCAGTCTAGCGTATTGGGATCTGAGAACGAATCTCAACTCCAAACCTAGAGGTATCGTGGAAGCGGCGCATGAGGGGGAGACGGTGACAAGTGGCATTGCTGCCCACGAAACCGGGCAGAAAGTGATTTCGAGAGGAGGAGATGGGACGGTGAAACTTTGGGATTTAAGAATGTTGACTAAAGCGGTGGCGGTGAGAGGGGGTTTGGCGAATGGGTCGGGGCATACTAGTGTTTTGTGGAGTCCTGTTGATGGGGGTAGGACGATGGTCACTGGTGTGTGTGTCCGTTCCAACAGTGTAGATGCAAATGGGAATGGTGGGGGGTTGGTGAATGACGAAGATGGGTCTACTCTCACCACTAACGGAGCGGTGGGGGGAAGCATTGTAACGCTCGACAGTAACGACCTTTCCATCGTTCACACACACTCCACCCCCTCAGCGCCAATCAAACTCCATTGGGCTAGCTCAACCGATCAGCTGTTCAGCACATTCCGCGATGGCACTGCTCGTATTTTTTACGACCCTGTCCGATCTACAAAGGGTATTGTTATGGCTCTTTCTCGCAGCTCCCGATTGCGCGATATTTCATTCTACACCTCCACCTCCTCTGGTGGTTATGAAGATAGCTATCCCATCTTCGAAGGCAATCTCGCTAACGAAAGTGAAAGTGCAAAACGTAGGAAATTAACAAAAGCAAGAAAAAATCCCTTAGCAACCAAATTACCTCAACCCCCCATCCAAGGTCAAGGTAAAGGAGGAAGGTTAGGCGCTGCTGAAATGTCTCATGTAACGCAGAATTTGTACAAGGGAAACAAAGAGACGCTGGATCCCAGAGAGGCTCTGTTGAAATACGCACAAGCTGCGGGGGAGGAAAGTATCTACAGTAAGGCTTGGGAAAAGAATCAGCCCAAAACTCTTTTCTCAAAGTATGACGAGGAGGAAGAGAACAAGTGAAAGAAAACGCTTCTTGTACTCTTCCCAACATCGAAACACAGCTCAAAACAAAACAAAACAAACGGTATCAGATCAGACTTGGGGTGCGTTGCGAGTGAAAGAAGAAGGGCAATTTTTGCAAGGTCTACAATTGCGTCGAGGTGTTCTCGTCGAGCTGAGTGGGGAAGGATGACAAAAGGTAAGGCTACTAAGCGATGTGAATCCCGTTCACGCCGTTGACTAGGGCCCCGCCTGCACCGGTGCCAGCATGTTGGTTCAAGTTCGCAGGATGAGGCGGCAACGGTGGCGGCGGTGGTGCTTCTCCTTCCCCTCCTGGTCCACGCAATCCATTCGGCGGGCTAGGATACCGTACGCTAACAGCTCGTCTCTTACCCAATGCCTTTTCGCTTGGTACGATGGGCGTCTGCAGTTCCTCATCTTCGTCCGATCGCTGCTGCTGCTGCTGCTGCTGTTTGCCATTCCCAGCACTCTCCGTGTTGATGTTAAGATTTGGTGTCAGAGGCAAACTTCTACCTGGTGAAGTGCCTGGTTGGGGACCGGCGCCAGCACCAGAACTGGGTGGAAGGCCGAGTTGGGATGAGACGCTTGCATCGCGCGAGTGCGTGCGTGTATCGGATCCAACGGAAGCGGGATGATGAGGGTGGTTGAAAGCGGCTGAGCGAGTGCTGTTGCTGTCTGAGGAACGGTCGGATCGTGGCACGGGTAATGGGCGAGAAACACGGGATGCTGCTGGATGAGTGGTGCCGTTGGGGCTGACGAAGCCCAGACCAGAGGAAGGGCTGAGTGCTGGAGGATGGATGTTGTGGTGTTGCTGTTGCTGCGTCTGATGTGCTCCGACACCAGCTGTTTGTGCTGCAAAGGGCGAAGGAGAGCGAGAGCCGGACGCTTGCTGGTATTCTCGATCCACCCCCAGCATTCCTCTACCGCCATTATTGAGATCATACAACTCGCCTGTTCTCGCATCCTGTGCCAGAGCACTGCGATCAAGTCGGACCTCCACTTTGCTTCGTTCCGTCACTTGGCGTTCTTCTTCCTCTTCATCGATGCGACGACGTGCCTCGTCCACCATCCGCAATGCTTCGCTCGTCCTACCATGTGCCTCCAACAAGTCTGCCAGCAGCCCTTCTTCCCTCGTCTCGCCAGGCGGCATGGGTGGTCTGCCCGAAGAAGCAGTGAGTGCACGCTGACGATCCAGCTCTTCACGTGAATGGTCGGCTTGTGATGAAGCCCATGGAATCTGGGATGCGATCAACTCTTGCGATCGCAGGACCTTGTGGTAGAACTCTTCAACAAGTTCGACTGTATCAGCATGCAAGCCTTCGTGAAGGAGGGTATCGGCAAGCACCGACGCGTTGCTGCGTGCTATCTGACATTCCTCATGCAGGCGACGAACGTCTTCTTCGTGATTCATGACATCGTGCGGAGCTCGAGAGGATGTCCTGTCAGAGCTCTGAAGCGAAGCTGAGCGGTGATCCATGGATGCAGCAGCTGCTTCAAGATTCGAGACTACATCGGTAGTAGTGCCAGTCTGCAACTCCAAGATGGGAGGGGCAGCAGCAACGTTAGCAGTTGCGGCAGGTTGAGACCATGATCCGGGGTTGTGCGAAGGTGCCTGCTGACCATAGTTCTGATGCGATCGAGTCTGTGATGGTGGCTGCATAGCAGCGCCCGGTGGCAGAGGCGGCGGAGCATATTGCGTCAGAGGCTCGGCGCCCACCAGAGGACCGTTCATGGCATCACCGTAAGGAGCCTGACCCGGCTGTGATTGTTGCCTAGACATTCGACGAAGTTGCCCTTGCGAGAAAGCTTCAGGGTTCAGTCGTGGCTGTGGCAATCTGAACTCGAAGAGATCATTCTCCAGAGGTTCGCCATCCTTGCGACGATCATTTGGCCTGACTTTGTTCCAACACTTGGTGACAGGGGCGAGCTCAGAATCATTCTTGAACTCGAAAGCAAGGACGCCAAGCACCCTGAGCATGGTCTCCTTGACACTGAGTGGCGTCTTGCTCGAGGCAATAGTATCTTCGACAGCATCGAGAAAGCGCTTGCTTGCAATCTGATAGCGGAAGCGGTCGCTGGCATTGAGCGTCAAAAGTGCCCAGATGCGTACAGCACGACGCTGTGTGTCCACCGAGCCGTGCTTGAACTCTTTGCGAATGGTACGTGCTGCTTCTTTGCTGGCAGCCTCGGAGTGGCTGACAAGATCAATCAGAGGCAAGATCTCCATCCAATCTTGCTCGTCAAAAGCGTTGGCAGAGATCCAGGCAACTTTGGATGCCGCGATCTCCTCAGCCTCCTTGTCCTGCAGGCGTGCTGCTTGTTGCTGATGAGCGCGCTTGTTCCACTTGTCCATCCAGCCTCCTTCCTTATTGCGCTCGTTGCCGGGCAAAAGATACGACTCTGCTGGCGGCGACATGAAGTGAGCTTCGTCGCGATCCCGACTAGATCTAGGTATTGGCGATGGAGTTGGAGCCGCGCCAATGTCGCGCTCGCGCTGACGATCCTGCTTGCCTTTCTTGTCCTTGCCGCCGGTTGCGAAACCAAAGAGCTTCTTGCCCTTAGCTTTGTCATGATCCTTGTCCTTATGATCGCTCAAGACCGTTTCTTCATAGCGTCCTTGCGATATGAGCACTTCGCCATCGTCTTGATCACCATGCTCGCCTGCATAGACTGGGTATGCTGAAGGATATTGGGCACCACCGACCGTGGGGGTGCGTTCGTCGGCGTCATCATCATCGTAGTCGTCCGATCTGCTGCGACGACGAGCCCATGTGGCATCGCTTGTGCTGTGATTGGAAGTCGAGAGATGTAGAAGGTTGACGTGGCCGTTGTGCTGGCTTTGGAATGCTGCACCTGAAGCGGCGCCCATGCTCATCGAGTTGTTGGGTTGATGACGCTGGTGTGACTGTGCTGGACGTAGAGATGTAGGTGGTGACATTGCCGCCATTCCTGGCGTTGGCTGCTGGAAAGATTGTCTGTTGCCTGAGTGTGGAGGCTGGGGTGAATGAGCGTCCTGATCAGAAACGTTGCGGCGATCAAAGGAGGACCTGTAGAGCTGCTGTTGATCCGGGACGGGATCCGAGTATGATTCATAAGGAGCCTCGACAGGGTGAGCGCCACGAATTGGAATCGAGAATCGATTCTTGCGAGGCGAATGATACGAGTGTGGGCCGGAAGCGCCGAGCTGCTGACTGCGACGCTGTGATGGCAGAGATGGTGCATGTGCATAGCCATTCTCATCGGTGGATCCGCGTGCTGAGCGTGACGAAGCCGACGGAGCTTGGTAAGAGTGAGGTCGATGTGGATCTGTCTGTGAAGCAATTCTGGCTTGGTACTCTTCGAAATGACGTGGTGTTCCGAAGGATGAAGTGGAGGCAGCTGGGCTGGTAGGAGGCAAGGGAGTGATGATCCCCGCCTCCTTCTTGTTGAAGAACTTCTTCATCTATATAGCTAGCTCTGTCGCGGTGCTGGTGTCCCTGCCATCGACATTTCCGTGTATGGCAATCGAGACGCTGCCAAGTTGGCTAAAGATCCGGTTCGCTGGAGCTGCAGTGG
>JAXQGJ010000082.1:0-37931 GCA_037039655.1 Pseudozyma sp. M118-08B | reverse complement strand
ATTAGATGTTCTTACTGTTGATGGACATATAAAAAAAGGACACTATGTTTCAAGCCACCTTCATTTATCCTTAGCATGCGGGCGCGAGGAATCTTTTTGGGGGCACCAGGGCTTTGAGCCCAAAGCGAGGCTTCCACTCATCAGCACGCACTTTGAACAGACACAAGGAAGAGGACGACGACGATGATGATCCGTGGGGAAGCTTGGACAAAGCATTTGAGAATCTGCAGGACAAATCGCTGTATCAGCAGGTATATCATCAGCACCCTGCTCCGTCCCCCAACTCAGTGTCCTCAGTCAACAATACCCGCGCTGAGGCTAAAGACCCCATCGCCGAGATGGAAGAAGCCATCTTCGCCCAAGCCGGCGCCGCAGCCGTTGGCTCATTGACACCTTCGAAGCGATCTCGCACGGTGTCTACAGCTCCACTCTCGGGCGTTCGTTTCTCCGACATGCCGCCTTCCGCTGGGTCCATATCGGACATGGGAGCGGTCAATGGAAGTGGAAGATGGTCCGAATACATGCAAGGAAGCAGCACTGGTGCTGGCAATGAAGATGATGATTCGCCTTGGTCATCACTGGACGCTTTCGTGGACAACCCTGAGGCATCAGCTGAGTTTGCTGTGCCTTTCAACCTCGACGACCAGCAACGTATCATGCAGCTTAGCGCACAGCAATACAACCAACCTCATCAAAATGCTCAGCAATTTCAGCCTTACCTACCCCAGCAACAACATTTTACAGCAGGCGAAGCATTCGCAGCGAACGACGACTTTCTCCGCCAGCAAGCGCAACTGCGATCAGAAGCAGCCGAGGAAGAGACCGACGAAGAAAAGTTGTTTGCTCAAGCGGGCGCAGCTGCCGTAGCCAACCTCTTCGCCAGCGCCCCTGCATCTGCAGGCACGCAATTAGAGAGCAATCGACTCTCGCACGTCGATGCAGCAACTGGAAGCGCATCGATGGTTGACGTCTCCTCGAAAACCACCACTTGCCGCTCCGCCACCGCTGTCGGCCGCGTCTACCTCCCTTCTTCCGCCGCTGCCCTCGTTCGGTCCACTGAAACTCAAAGAGGCGTATCGAACAAAGGTCCCGTCCTCCACACAGCTCAGCTCGCTGGCATCATGGCAGCCAAACGCACCTCCGACCTTATTCCACTCTGCCATCCTTTACCGTTAACGCACGTTGAGGTTAACCTCAGCATCACAGACGGCGAAATGGGGGAGAGCTGGATCGAGGTAGAGTGTACGGCAAAGACAGCAGGGCAGACGGGGGTCGAAATGGAAGCATTGACGGGTTGCATGGGAGCCTGTTTGACGGTTTGGGATATGGTCAAAGCGGTAGCTGGGAAAAGTATGCGTATCGGAGAGGTAATGGTGGTGCGCAAGGAAGGTGGGAAGAGTGGAGACTGGGTTCGTGCGCGCTAAGTCTGCTATCCATTTCAAGTCGATTTCTTGGCTTGAAAGCTTCTTCTCAATCTCTCGTTTCGTTCCTTGAACTCATCACAACTTGTTGTTTCCTCCGTCTCTCAGTGTGTGTTTTGGGAAAGGTTTGCATGCATAACCGGGGCTAAAAGTACAAGTGTTTCAACAACGAACGCCAAATCAGGCCGCTCAGAGCGACAGGAAAGGGAGATGCTTCATTGGAAAGCAGCGAAACCACCAGCTTTCTTAATCGCCCTCCTGATCTCTCCCTCTGTTTTCTGCCATACATTTAACCTCCTGTCCTTCGCCATAGCTTCTGTGTCCTCGCCATACTTGCTGATCAGATCGTACAACCATTGCGCTTCGAGTTGGCTTGTATGACGTTCGACCGGAGCTGCCTGTGCTGCCATTTCCTCGAGCTTACCCACCACTGGGTTTACCTTTTGCGCTGACGAGGTGGGCGGCATGAACGTCTCGACGTCTTCGCTGTCAGCAATACTTGCCTTCATCTTTCCACCCCAAGGTGTACTCTCGTCATCATCTTCAGACGCCGCTTCGATAATGTCTACAATGTTTCCGTCTTTATCACGTATGATCTTGGCCATTCCCTTCCTCACCGGTGCCTCGGCCGCCGAACTCGATGCACGTTGCTTCTCTTCCAGCCCAACCGCAGCACCAGCCGGACGCTCAACTCCACCCGTATCCGGTCTCACACCCAGACTTCCAATCAGCCCTAACCTTGCGTAATTTTGTTTCAAGGTGAGTTTTGGATCGTAGTTATCCTTGAGAACGTCTGGACCGTGAACGGTGGGTGCACGAACGAGTTTTTTCTTCATTTGCTTTTTGGCATTGTTGGAAGGTTTCATCGTTGCCCCGGATTTGGCTTTGCGGCGTTGACGTGGATTAGCCATCTTGGGCGAATCTTCTTACTCTGAAGAGGTGTGTATGGAGGGTAAGGGTGAACGAATGAAGGTGGTGAAGGTTCGGCAAAGAGGAGCAAGGTTGATGTGGGTGGAAGATAAAGGTCGAGGAAGTGTCTGGGGAAAAATTTCCAGAGTTAGCGGAGGTGAGGAGAAAATTAAGCTTCCAATGTCGGAAGTCGGATTCTCCCGATTGAAGCTCCCGATAGGCGGAGAGAGTGCGGAAGTGGAGTTTTTCGAGAAGTCTCTCTCTTTCACCTCGAGATTCGAGAGAGAACAACACTTATGCCGCAACACGCTCCTTCTCTCCTTCACCAAGACACTTCTGCAAATCCCCCTTCACCATCTCACCAACTAGCCGCGAACGTCACAACTATGTTCTCCGTCGTTCTACCAGGTCGTCTTCCCCTCACATCACCGCAACAAGTTGATGAAACACATTGCGTCTTCCCGTTGGAAGAAGCTTCTTCAATAGGTCACGTCGTGGTGTTTATGACCGGCACTCAACCTTTCCCACCCGGATACTCTGCTACGGTGCATCTACTCTGGCCTGCTTCTGGCGCATCTGCATCTTCTGCTGGCGGAGGAGAGGCAAAATGGACGTTGTTGGGATGCTTGAGAAACAATAAGCCAAGCGCAATCTTCAAAGTTCGTCCGCCTTCCTCATCTTTACCGCCAGGAACGGCAGCGACGTTGGGGATCAGTATCGAACCTGATCAGCTGGTCGATGAGCAGATTGCCAGTCTTCAGCAGAGCAATACTGCAACGTCGGGGACAGGGGGAGCGTCGTTCGGCCTCATTGGTGGACCTGCACCAACGGGGAGCGGAGCGGGTGAAGGAGCAGCATTGGCTCTCGCACCCAAGATTGCAAAGAACGCTTTCTCATATCTCTCATCTTTTGCACCCGACAGCGCACCTCAAACCGTTCCCCTGCTGCAGAAGTGGCTGGAACAACTGGAACGAAAGCTTCGCGCACAAGGCGTCGGTTGGCTCGACAAACAGGAATAAAACTCCACATTTCATCCTCTCGCGACACAATCCATACCTACACTACTTCAAATAATTCATCTGAGATGTCTCTATTCATTGCAAAAAGGGCGGACAAAGTAGCGCCGGCGCAAGCTCGTTCAATCGACAGCGATATGCGCAGCCCGTGTCCTTTCACGTCTCCTTACCACTTCCCATTCCACTCGGAAGAAGACCCATACCCAACGACGGATGATCTCGAGCAATTCCATACTAAACACCCCTCCTTGCCATTCGATCACGTGATGCAAGTGCGAACTTAGCTTCAGCGACCAAAAGAAGCGAAGAAGGAGATCGAGGAGGATTGCAAGTTGATAGAACCATGCTGGGAACATGAGCGAGGGGGTTGGGCGAAGCATTCTCTCCATTGTGGAAAGGTTTCTTCTGTGCGATGCGGGAGGTATTGATGGTCCTCCAGAAGCGTTGGTGGCTGGGGGTACGGCTAGTGATGTATGTCCTACTCCGCCGCCGCTACCGCTACTACTACTACTGCTGGTGTTGGTGCTCGTCGAAGGTATCGCCACCTTCTCGTCGTGATGTCGGAAATTGGACATGGGCAGCGCCTCCGCCTCCTCACTCGGTGGTAATGGCATATATGACATTCCCCTTCTATGCAGATGAACCGCATTCTGCGCAACTTGCCCCAAACTCCCCATATTGCCAGGTTGCAAAAGACTTAACCCCCAATCGTTCGTCACATCCCACCAAAAACTGTAGATCGAATTCACGCAGACCGCTCCCAACCAAAGCGTATAGCGAGTGATCCATTCTCCATCGTGACTGCCTGGTTTCTTGTCGGCTTCGTACCAAGCGCTTAGCCAGATGACGGGGAAAGCAGAGGCATATTTCGCTGCGTTGTACAGCGGACGCTTACTCCTCTCGTTCGCTCCAGGTGAATGTTGTGAGGCGACGGCGGGCGAGGTGAAGTACTCCGACAAGCACTGTCTGAACCGAATTGCATAAGGTAGAGAAATGAGCAGAGGTACAGCGATCGATCCTTTCCCGTTCCACCATGTATGATGTTCTTTGCGTGGAACCAGGAAGCAAGCTGTTAGCCAGACGTCTCCAAAGACTTTAGCGAAGGAGGTGAGGATGTCGGCGAGAATGACGTCGCTGAACGTGATCGTTTGAGTGAATGTCGGGGAGAGAAGCAGGAGGATCGCGCGACCGAAAGCTTTACGCATTGGTTTGAAGAAGAGGTTGCCTGGCCAGAGGAGAGCGAGGAAGGCTCCAGAGACGGCGAAGCCTTGGAGTGCTTGTGCGTGCCTTCCCTTGGGATCGCCGGCGAGCGAGTCGACGTAGAATCGGTAGGATGCCCATCCGAGGAGTGACCAGACCAGCTGGAAAACGCCGAACGTGAATAGCGGTTTCATCGTCAGAAGCCCCCCTACTGCGTTACTGTGTGTAGCTGATGGCGTTGTCGTTGGAAGCAGCGTCTCCCTGTCTTCATCTAACACTATGTTGCTGCTGGTATTGGTGCCAGCGCCGACATTGTGATAACTTCCATACTGTGTGCTCGCGCCAGTGTTACTCCTATGAAATCCCCCGCTTGCCGTCGCTGCCGCAGGCAAACGTTTCTTTTCGATCTCATCAGCGCGAAACAGCGCAAAGAGATCGATCCCCTTCGAATGCAAAACTTTGACGTTGATTGCAAAAAGAAGCAACCCTATCGAGGCAAGAAGCAAAACGCGGTAGGGTGGAGGAAAGAAGGCGGAAAACGACCAAAGTACGTCATCGTACAAGGGATCGTCCTGAATGGGAGGGGCGGAGGAGCCTGGATCACTCATTGTTGACCAGGACTACTGCATTTGTTGCGCAATTGAGTGGTATTGGCGATGACAGTGGTGGTGATGGAGTGCGAGAGGTAAGAAAGGGCGATTGAAATGTGTTGGAGGTGGAGCTAGGGGCGAGAGAGAGACACCAACACTTTTTGAAAGCAACTCGGCGTTTGGCTGTGCAGGCGCAGCGTTCTCTTCGGGAATTTTTGGTGATTTACGGGACGGGAAGAGAAAGAGTGAGATGGAGAGAGGCACAAAAAGCTTGGGTCGCGTGGCGCGTTGCTGAGTGTGCCTTCTTGCAGATCTGCGGTTTGGCTCGTGTGAGGCACACAACTTCATTTGGGTGAGCTCACTCCGACAGCTGCCCTTGACGACTCAAGCCATTCATTTCACCAAATGAAGCAATACGCAAAACGAGCATGGAAAGCGATCTCAAAGGAATGGATGTTCGCATTCCAAGTACGGAACGGAAATGACAGACAAGGGTAAGAGATGCGAGAAGGATAAACGAAAGTAGAATGCTTGGCAGTAGTAAACACGCTTTGCGGCCATGCGAAGTCCAATTCACTCTAAGATCAGAGAGCAAAGGCAAGGAATGCAGCGCTGGAAGCAAGGAGAGCAGTGACCATCGTTGCTGGTGAGGCAAAGTTCAAACCGCTTGCACCACTCTTAGCTGTAGAAGAGGCAGATGCTGAGCCCGCCGAAGCTGTACCAGAGCCACTGGATTGAGCGCCTGAAGCCGTCGACGAAGGCGAGCCGCTTGATGCAGCCGCAGTAGATGAGCTCCTTTTACTTGTCGAGGACGAAGCGGGTGCCGCGCTGGAAGAGCTGCTTGCACTAGCGGCAAAGTTGGTACCGTGAGAGAAGAGCCACGCTTGGCTAACGGGGTCGCTGAACATCAAGTAATCTTCGTGAGCCACACCCTGAACATAGTTGAATGTTTGGCTGGAGGGGACGTTGCCACCATTGTCGTTCTGAAGTTCGCGCTGGAAGTTTTGACCACGGGTAATGTGCGAAGTGCCTTGGTATTGTGCTTCGCAGTGGCTATCACCGCCTTCGTTGTCGGCGGTGCCGAGGGCATACATGATAGAACGGCTGTAGTAGCGTGATGCGATGCTCTGGGCACTGCCTTGACCTTGACCGTACGAGGGGAGGTTCTGAAGACCGTATGACCATTGATCGGCGGTACCAGAGCAAGATCCACCAGGGTTTTGAATGGGACGGTTGGATGTGGGCCAAACGTAGGAGCCTGGGTTACCGACAAAGTAGCTCATGCTGCCGTCTTGGGCCGAATTAGCTTTGCGAAGCATGGCGTAGTGCTGAGTGAAGGATCCACCGAGCGAGTGACCCGCGATGACAACTTGCTGGACGTTGGGATAGGTGGATTTGTCGAAGAACTTGTTGACGAGAGCGTCGAGGGCGGCAAAGGAAGAGATGGAAGCGGCATTGGGACCAGCGGAGTCGACACCGGTAGCCCAGTCACCGCCGTTGAAGACGAGGTCGTTGGACTGAGCCTCGCCGGCAGCAGCATCAACGGTGCTGAACCAAGTGGGAGCAGCAATAAGGATCTCATCCCTGTTGATACCGAGGGTCGAGTTAACGGAAGCACACAAGAGCGAGTTGCGGACCAAGTTGGCGTACTTCCAGTAATCACGAGGCAGACCGGGCTGGGTGATGACAACACGCTTGATCTGCTGGGCGTTCTTGCCGGTCTCGATGATGTAGGGTTGAACAACATTATTACCAACGCTTAGGTCGCGCATAGTGTCGAAGCCGAGAACCTGAGGCATTTCGGTCCAGCCGGTGGTGAAGGAGCCACCGACGTCGGCGGAACCGATGAAGATGGTAGGACAACCAGCACGCTGCGAGTTGTCATCGTGACCACCGTCGTTGGAGATGACAACAGTCTGACCTCCAGCGTCACCAGGACGAGCACCGGGAGGGGTGGCGCCGTTCTGGTAGTCGGACTGCATGATAGAACCAGAGTTTTGACGAGCGTGAAGCTTCTGAGAAGAGCGGTTCAAGCCGTGAACGTCGGCAGCGACGGCTGAGCCGGCAAGCGCCATGGCGGCAACAGCAGCAGCGATCTTGACCATGGTGATGATGACGGTAAGTGTGTAGGGGCGGTGGAGGAGGATCCAGTGATGGTGATGATGGTGGAGAGAGGATGAAGGGGAAGAGGTGAATAGGCGACCACACTCAACACGGATCTATGGAACACAAAGAATACTCAATTCAAGAGCAGCGGCGGCGCTCAAATCACCAGTGTCAGGGACTTAGGCACTTGCAAATCAGAGAGAGTCAGTCTAAGGCGGCATTCGTTGCTGCATGTTGAAATTAGGGGTTGGGCCCAGACGTAGGACAGAACATCAAAGGGCCACAGCTGAGAATGAGAAGGAGAAAGAGAAGAGCAAGAGAAATACACAAGCCTCGGCTGTGCTGTGACCCTGAGAAATGCAATGCAAACCAAACCATGCATCACAAAATCAAAATGCACATCGGAGACTCCGATGGCCGGAACGCGCCCACACGCGAGGCTCGACCTCCTCCTTCGTTCAGCGGTTTTGACGCAAGCTAGATCCAAGCTAGAGCCATGCTTGAAGTATTGACAAACAGGATCTGTTCACTGTGTATTGTCTACAAGTCACCTTGAACGCTATCTTTGGCAGCAAGTGCTCTGTCAAGGAAGCGTCAAGTGGGGGCGAGAATGTGGGCGGTGCCTGTTCCCGGATCGACGCGCCACTGAAGCAAGCGAACAAAAGAATCCTGGAAATTGAGGCGCTGGGCTGCTGTCTTGGTGAAATTCGAAGCCCTCCCGCCGGCAGGAATCCAGGCTTGAGTCAGATCCAAACCAGAGATCAACACGCGGGCAAGCGAGCAAAGCGCGAGTCTCGTCGCTCTTCTCAGGAATTTTCCGCGTTTCCAACATGCTCAGAACAGAGAAAAGCTTGAGCTCGCGTGCCTACAAAAGGTGCGGAGCCAGAATTTCACGGCACAAAGGCAAAACGGAGTCGAAAAACAAAGCGCTGACCTGCTTGTTTGCCTCTTTTCAATCGAGCAATGCACATCGCCGATCAATACTCTACACATCCTTGATCATATCGGGGTACGTAACCTTCTTGAATCTCACACTAGGCTCGGACTTTCACTCGCAGCCCTACGCATGAGCCCAGGAGGTGACAATTGTATGAAGGATCTATGCATAATGGTACAAATACAAGCACAGACATGGACCGAAGAACAACTCGACAGATAAGAGTCTGAAAGCAATCTAGGAGCCGGCCTTCTTGGCAGCCCAAAACGCCTTGCCAAACGTCGCTGCTACAATCATGGGGAAGATGATCGTGGCATCGCAGTACACCTTGACGTTCTTACCACCATTCGCTGCCGATTTGATCTTTCCCCAACTCACAGCTTCGTCTGGTCTCGCTCCCGAATCTGATCCATCAAACTCTTGCCCTGTGTTGATGTAGACACTGAAGTCGGCACCATTCCTGAACAGCATAGCATTGGCAATCTGATGTTTGCAGACACCACCGCCCAAGATGATCATGCCTGCTTTCGGTGCTTTGACAGAAAGATCGTTGAGCCTGCGAATGTCTTTGACAAGATCGATGGTGAGTCCTGGATTCTTGTACGAGTGGAAGTAGATCATGTCACCCAAACTGCCATCAGTGAGAGCGGGGCAGAAGACGGGAATCTCGTTCTTGGCTGCCCAGTAGAGAATGCTGCTTTCGTCGTTGATCTCATGGCCGAGGCGCTCGATGACCTTGCTTGGAGACCAGGCATTAGCGACATTGTCGCCCTGCTCGGCACGCATTGCATCCAGAATCGGCATGACCCAGTCCTCGAATTTGCAGTAGTTGTCGTTAGGCACCAACAGATTGCCGATACGATTCAATCCCTGTTTGCGCAGAGTAGCACCATCGAGGGCAAAATCGCCCAGATATGTGGGTCCGAGACATTTGATCAAATCCTCCTCAATACCCCCTGCTGTTGTTACAAGTGCTGATACCATCTTGTTCTTGACGAGAAACTTGATCACTTCTCTCAAGCCTGAAGAGACGAGGTTGGAAGTGAAGCCGAGAAAGATGCGGCATTGGGTGTTTTGTGCGTCTTCTAGGCTGGGCTTATCCGAATCTGTGTTGGCGAGGTAGGCCGCATCGGTGGAAAGACGCCATTGACGCATCTCTTCGACAATCTCGATGGCTTTGGATACTCCAGTAGCTTGGAAGCCCACCTTGGACATGCTCTCGAGTAATGCTGTGAGGTCATTCGGGTCTTGGTGTTCGAAGTCGGGTCCAACCACGGTTGGTGTATCGGCAGGAAGAGGCTGAGATTGGACGAAGACGGCAGCCTGTGCCGAGGCGACGTTGCCATTGGCGCCCTGAGCTGATTCTGTACCCGTCATCGTAGAAGTGCTTGGTATAGTGATGGTGGAGGCGAGCTCAAAAGGTAGAACCCTTTCTGTTAGGACGAAAGTATAAGTCGAGTCCAAGAAGAAATCGCACGACCCTGTCCTTCCTGCAGGTTCGGCTACTTTAAAAATTTCAAAAGATCAACCCTTCCGAGTTATTTTTGACGGCTGTCAGTTGTTAGTATCAGAAGCTAACAAGCGGTTTTTACCTTTTTTTTCGAGCTTTGCTTGGCATATGCAACGGAGAGGCGAAGGTCGCGAATTGGGCGCATTTTTTGGCGTGGATGGAGCAAATGCGGAAATGCAGAAAGAGTCTTTTTGAAAGTGCAACAGGTCGACAGTCACACGCTTCCGACGTCTGTCCCGCACGATCCTCTCAACCTTCTCATCCTTCCGCGCCATCATCCGCTTCGACATCCGCACCTGCAGGCAGACTCGCCATCACTGGGTCCAACACTATCGCGAGGCTTCTGCTTGATACCGAAAGAGGTCCATTCACCACATCCATCCTTCAAACACACTACCATCACCTCTTCCTGATCTACCTTCATCAGCAAAAAGCAAGAATGACGCTCACTGCGTAAACCACCTCACTTCCCTACATCGTATCATTCAACCTAACCTTTGGCATATCTGCCGTGGAAAGTCGACACGACTGCTCCTCTTGCCGCGATGCCGTACCTCAGCACGCTTGCCGTCAATTTCGGTAGAGTAGCAACTTTCATCCAGGTGCTCTTCTATCTGCCTTTAGCGCTCGACATTGCGGGTCAGGATGCGTTCCTTGCGCTTTCAGCATCGCTTGCGGTCTACTACGGCTTCCTCTCGACAGTCCGCATCTTGACTCGAGGTACACGACTCGCTTGGATCGGCCAAACATTTGCCGTCTTCCAGTTCATCGTAATTCCAGCCTGTCTTCTGGTATGCTTCAATGTATACTCCCCGCCATCTGCAACCATCTTCCCGTCGCGAAGATCCGACGGCAACGACAAGACTGCTAGCGAAGCTATCAGCAGCCTCTTCTCTCGTCGATCGAGCTCGCTGCCTCGAGACCCTCTCGATGGAGACACTCTTACAGGTTCCGCTTCATTGGATATGGTCGTATCGGCTTCCGTCACTGCCTTCTTCTGGTTGGCACGTCGAGTACCAGGATGGTGGCACACCTTCCTTCGCATTTCAAGCCCCTTCTTCAGTCTTCTCGAGGGTGTAGCCTCCCTCTTGGTCATTCAGTCTCTCGCTTCGACGTCACGATGGATCATTGCATCTTCCCTCGCAGGACCTTCACCACGCTATTCACGCCCACCGTCTCCAGGCACTCCTTCCGCACGAGGCGCAGCCTGGGTCAGCAATACTTTCATCATGCGCTCCCTCGCGTCCATCGGCTTTGGTGCTTCGGAAGTCTGGCAGATCTTCTTCCTTCTCGTGTCGGCGACCATCTACGTCACTGCCGCCTTTGCCCTCTACATCTCTTTCGCCTCAGCCACGCAAGACCGACCTGGAACTGCCGCTGCCATCGCTACATCTGTGACCTCAACACTCTGGCTCACTGCCATCGCTTTCGCCATCCGCAAGGGCAACGTCATCGAAACGAGTCTCATGTTCGCCTACGTCGTATTCAACATTTACCAGCTCGGCCCAAGTCTTTCATTCACACCGGACCCAGTGGCGCTCATCAGGAGCTTCAAAGTCAACACACATGGCAACGCCTTCGTTGACAGGCTGCCACGCGCGTTCCAGGCGCCACTGACGAGCAAGATCTTGCAGGCCGGAAGTGGATTGGTCGAGGTGATCGCGCATTGGCTGGGTCAATCCGTCGACTTTTTGCACGCCGCAGCAGCAGCATTGCCCAAGTCCGTCATTGTTTCGCTGATTTACCGACTCATGGTGCTGTACGCAGCGAGTAGGATCCTGCCCATGCTTAAGGGCAGTGTAGCGCCCGGGCGCAGAGAAGAAGGCGGTCATCACAGTCGGAGAGGCAGCTGGGGCCGCACACGCAACGGCGAAGCCGGTACCGATTCAGAGAGCGAGTGGAGTAGTTCTTCTGCCGAATCTCACTCTTCCGCATCTAGTTTCGCTGGTACTGAAGTGGAGGAGCTGGAAGAGGAGGTGTGGGATGAAGATGAGGGAAGATGGATCTTGCAACGTCGAAGATTGCGAAGGAGGACCAGACGCAGGACGCCATTCGATGGCGAGCTGGAGGACGAAAGTGAGAGTGAAAGCGGACCATACTCGGAAGACGATAGTGGAATCGCATACAATGATGATGGGACAAAGTCGATCGGTGATGATCTCAAAGAGCCTTCGGAGGAGTTGAGTCTAGCAGACAAGCTCAAGTCGCCTTCTTCCGGTACAGCGGCCAACGTCAGCAAACGCGGCGGTGTATCGCGCCATCGTAGGAGAAGAGGCAAAGCAAGCGGTATTCGACGAGGATCAACTGCCACTCATCGACCCGCAAACCCCGGTTCGAATTCTTCCACTTTACCGTCATCCAAGCCGGACCTCGAATTTGCAAGTGGCTCGAGAAAACGACCCACCATCTCACGTCCACCCTCTACACGAACGCACAAACGACCACGTCCACCCTCTCCACCCACCCCACCGCACCTCTCCAAATCTCAAAAAGAACCCAAAGAGGGCGAAGCTTTTGGATCGTTCATTTCGATCCTCGTCTCTTACTCTCGTCTGATCCTGATTGCGGTCTACAGCCACCTGCTTTTGTTGGATCAAAAGAACCAGATCTACTGGCGATTCTTGACGGTTGGATTAACGCTCTTCTTGTGGGGGCTAGAGATCGTCATTTCGAAAGAAGAAGAGGTGGTTGGCGGTGTAGGAGAGCTAGGAGCAGCTGCTGGTCGGGCGTAACACGGTACATTTTGTAACACTTTGAAAAATTTTGATACCCATTTCACACAATCACGAAGAGAACAAGGTAGACGGCTGTGCACGCAGAAGGAGCAAATAGCGCCTTTGAAATTGTGATCGATTCAAGAAGTCTGCAAATGTGGCTAAGCTAGACCGGTAAGTCGATCCCAATCGAGCGAAAGGGAGAAGTAATCTTTCCAGTAATTGGCTAGATCCTTTGGGTTCAATGGAAGCGGAGATGTTTCTTGGCCCTGGTGTCCTTGCGCTGCTGGGGGTGGATTGTCATCGTTGCTTCCTTCAGCTGTGCTGTGATGCTTTGCTGCAGACCCGTCTGCGCCGGCGCCTTCGTTGTTGTGAATGCTGAACCTTGTTTCTGGGCTACTAAGACCGCTTTCGTCCTGTTGTTGTTGTCGATCGTCGCTGGCGGAAGGACTATTTGCACTCGCGCTGATTCCGTCGTGCGCGTTGACAGGGGCGGAAGGTGCGACGGGATCGGGTAGGAATGGATCATAGCAAAAATGTCCTCCTTTGGATGCGGTGGAAGAACCTTCTTGTTGATCATAGGTGTTGTTGAATAGGGTGACGAGGGGAACATTCGCGAGGCTACGGGAAAGAGGTGAACCAGCAGCGGCGGCAAGGGAGGACACGAAGAGGCTGGAGGGATCGGAGAGACCAGCGTGCGTGAAGGCGTAGGCGTTACCAGAACCCGAAGCAGAAGCAGGGCCTGCGGCATTTTGAGTGGTTGGATTCGAAGGTGAGGCGAAGCTCCCTAATACAGCTTGTGATGTTGAGGAGGGGGACATGAACGATGATGTCCCGAAAAGCGGAGGTAGGAAGCCAGAGGAAGAGTTGGCGAACGGTGTGTGCTGCTCTCCCGCTCCAAAGCCGTGAACGGTTTGATGTCCGGGAGTGTTCGAGCTATGATGATTCTGGAAATGCGAAGACGGGGTCGATACCGTCGCTGGAAATTCTGCCGTCGTCATCGCGTCCAACTCCCCTCCTTCTCCACCAGCGTCCACAGCCCCAGTCGGCGCCGATGCAGCCACCACCTCTCCGAACCTCTGCGCCTGCCCCACAGCAACCATACTCGCCGCCTCCGGCGTCTCCCTAGCTGCCACCGCCAACTTCCTCAGCACCCTCAATCCATGCTTCGCCATCTTCAACCCCGTCCACCTCTCCGGCATCCTATCAAAGAAATCCACCAACACAGCCAAATCTTCCAACGCCGACTCCGCATACTCGCTTTGCGGCTGTACAAAAACAATATATGCCCCCGCAATCGCGGCTTGGTACGTGTAGTAGGCGATTTTCCAAAACATGGTGGCGCGGGCCCGTCCGAGATGGTCGATCATGGTTTGTTGAGCACGTGTGATTCGACGGAGGGCTTGGGCGCAGATTTGGAGGGAGGAGAGGTTGAGTTCGCCATTGGAAGGGTGGGTGGTGGTGGAAGGGGTGGAGTTGGGGAAGAAAAGGTTGGAGCGATGGAGGGAGAGAAGCATGTAAAACACTTCGACGGCGAGATTGCCGGATTGATGGACTTCCATGAGGCCTTTTGGATTGTGACTGAGGTCGACTTCAGCAGCGTGGTAGGTTTGCATTCTTTCACCTTGCCTAGTCTCCCCGCTAGGGTTGCCGTTGTTGCTATTGCTACCGCTGCTGTGGAATTCAAAGAGATCGAGTTGGCCCAGATCGGGTCTGTATCGTTCAGGAATGCTCATGTACCACTGCAACACCTTTTCGGTGAAATCCATGATCTTATCCTGGCCCCAATCTCCATCCTGATTTTCATCGAGGTACGTCCTTGCATACAAACTAAATTCGCATTGCAGTGTCGCATACGTCCTCGGTCCAGGCTTGCTGACTCCATTAGTGCCCGGAAAGCGGCAGTTGAAGCGTGTAATCCCCAACGGTCGACCGAAGATCGAAGAGAGAACGACATCCTGATGCACCACAGCCCACCACAGTCTGCGTCGAGTATCGGCTTCGACGGGATCCCAATCGGACTTGATCTTGTACGGATCCACGTGCAGGCCGATAGACTGCGCTTGGCGGGCCACAGAGCCAAGGAGTGGCCAGAAAGAAGCTGCACGTTCGGTGTCGAGCAGATACGATCCGATCAACAGCTGCGAGTGAATCGTTTGCAGCGTAGGTGCCGAGAGGAAAGAACACAATCGTAACGACTGGTAGGCGGCTGAGAGGAAAAGGTCCGACACCATCGCTGGTGACTTGCTCGCCGAACCATCTCCTCTGGCCTCTGATGTTTCACCACCAGGAATAGGGGAAGCCGCTCGACTGACTTGTCTGCTAGGCTGTTGCGACGCCTCACCCGTCAAGAACGCATCTAGCATCCTCACCTTCCTATCTACCCCAACCGTCAGACTTTCCAAGTCGCAATTCTTGCCCAAGGCACATGTCATCAAGAACACCGCCAACCACGGTAGCGAGACTTTGCTCTGCTGCTTCCGACTCATCCTCGAAAAGTTTTTCGCGTGATTGATCGCCGTTGGCATGGTAAGCGCAGGACACACCGCCGAAAAATGCCTTACGAAGGCTGCACAGATGCTGTCAAAGTCTTCGGGACGAGGGAAGAACGGTAGGACTTCGTCGATGAAAGCCGTGCCAGAGCTCCAGATCGTCGCGAAGGGGAAAGTGTCCCGAGAAGGGTCAAGGACGCAGTTGAAGGCGGACTGCATGTCTTTGGTGCTAGCGCTGTGTGAGTGGGAAGCGGAAGGGTGGGCGGAGGTGACTTTGCGTAGCATGCTATCTCCAGAGGTAGTGTCACCGTAGTACATCTGCGCGCCATTGATATTCTTGTTTGATTCGACATCGTCGTGACTGTGCGCATTTGTGTTGGATCTTGAGGTATTACGGAAGAACGAGGACGAGCCAGCAACGGGCGAATGTGCGTCAAGATGGCTGTGTGATATCGGTGTCGGCTGCGCTGCGGGCGAATGCTGGGATGTCGATGTGGATGAAGATGCGTGTGAAGCAGGACCGGACCAATGCAAGATACGAGACTTGTTCAGGTTGGAGTCGGCATCTTGATGTTGCGGTCCTGCAATCTCGGCGAGCATTTGTAGGCCGCGAGCTGCGTGTAAAGCGTTGGAGGTCGAATGGGCACGATGTCGGTTTGCAGAAGATGACGAGGAAGCGGATCGCCAACTGGGAGCAGCGGTGGTTGAGCGCTGCAATGTGTGATGCGAAGGCTGCGGCGATGACGACGATCCGGGCACTTGAGACCGCAAAAGCTGCCGAAGACGCCGAGTCTCGTTGCGAGACTCTTCCAACTCTCTTTGTAGCGTTGCCAGTTGTTTCGACTCAGTGGCTGAGGAGGGTTCCTCGTCATCGTCCGAGTCATCGAGTGCAGCAGCTACACGCTTCAAAGAGCCGGAAGCGGGTTGTTGCGGTAGACGAGGGTCGTAGCTGCAGTCAACACCTTGACCAGACCTTGCGCATCTGCCACACGCAGGTCGACCGCGGTCGCAAGCACGTTTGCCTTTCAAGCATGGGATGCACGATTTGGGAATGCGCAGGCGCTTGCGTTTGGCTGGTTGACCGTCGTCGTGCGAGGCGGTGGTGATATTGTCGCTGTCGTCCGGCATGACTATCTAACAGGCTATGCTAGTGCCAGCTCCGTGATGTTATGTGGAAAGGCGCGCAGGCTAGGGATGGTGGGAACAAAGAAAGAGGCGGACCGCTGCGTGCAGCTGATTAGTTGAATGAGGCTTGCAAGTGCGCCAAGATGGATGATGAAGCCGTGCGCAGATAGTAAGAACGGCTGGAAAGGCGCCACACGGCGACGGCAGGCTGCTGTTGCTGCTGCTGTTATTGAGAAGAAGGAAGATAGAAGTCGTTGCCTAGAATCAGAAGTCCGCCTTCATTGTACGGCATTGTAAGCTGTATCGTGGTGCCGAGTGCAATGCCATCAAAGGTAAGGAGGGAAAGTCCTCGAGCAAGACAGAGGTGGGGATTGGGATGGATTCGAGCAACGACAAGGTAGCTCGCACGCTCTGCGACAAATGAAATGGCAAAGTGGCCGAAGTGGGGCAGTGTTGCACAAGAGTGATGAAGCTCATTTTAGAAAGCGCCGTACACTTCCGGCATACGGTAACCATAAAAGCGGTAAAGCACACCAAAAGAGAGCGGCGCAAGAAGAAAAAGATTTGGAGAAAGGATGCAAGCACCATCGTACGACCGACCGTCCTCCGCATCTGTTCCGGCTTGCTGTCAACGCCGGCCAACCTTTCATCTTGCTGATCTTCCTCAACGTGCAACATGCCGATGCCTGGGACCACCGTTGCATTGAGCAATTAAGTGCTGACCTGGCAGGCGGCGATGCAAAATGGGCTTCCGTTGCGATGTGCTTAAATGCCACAAACAGTGAAGAATCGGATCTCAGGCCGCGGGATCTAGTTTCTTCGCCCTGTTGGGGATCGTAAATGCAGGCATTGCAGAAATGACATACGTCGATACTGTTTTGTACAGTCAGTGCTGCACGACCGAAGCCACGCAGGGTAGTGCGGGGGGGATGATGGGGTATCGATCTCGTTGCGGGGGACCAGGCTACTTTGTGTGGAGTGCTGGTCTCTCTTACTAACTGCTTTTTTAAAGGGAGAATCGGCAACTTGATTTCGAGAATGCAAGCTGAAAGCACTTTGCCCACGATGTGAACGTGTCAGTAGAGCGTATGCTAACAAGGAGCGACTTTTGCCACGAGGTTGTTTGTCCGAGACTTGGACCCTTGATGTTGCAAAAAGTGCGAAATGTGCGCATGTGTCTGCAGGCAAAGAAGAATCGCTTGTCCCACCCTGCATTCAACTCAAACGTGAACCTTACATTTATACCTCAAGCTCTCGCTTCAGATCATTGTAGACAGTCTGTGACATTTGCAGACAAGTGTCTCGACGGTAGGGCCTGCTGATATTGTCCGAGCGCATGTCGAATCGATCACAAGAACGGGCTCCCTCACCGGTGCAGAGGCTAGAGGACCCGCTCTCTGCCTCCGAGCCTCGGCCGCTCAGTGCTTCGACCCTGGGCCGAGATGGGCTTCAGCATAGTGCTGGTCTGTCCGCTACCGAGGCCGACCAAGCGATTGAGTCGTCTTCCGCGAATGCCTCTCACGGAACTCCATCGAGGTCAAAGCAACCCATGATACTGTATGCTTCACCGCGCCAATACACTATGGGACTGAGCCCTTCATCGTCTCACCGCCAACGTTTCAGCCATGAAGTCAGAAATCGATCTCTGGACGAAGATTTGGCTCGCAACCCACCGATGCCTAACTTTGCTTCGCCCGTTCGTCAACTGCATGGCAAAGTCAAAGCAGCGCCGTGTGGCAGTCTTGCCTCAAACGGTGAGGCGCAGCTATTTCACGACACCGGCTCCGGGTCTCATCTGCGACCCCCATCTTTTGCGGAATCCCAATTCGCGACCATCATTCGTAGACAAAGAAAGAGAAGAGTCGTCTCTCCGACAAGCAACATGCAGCTAGGTGGCGTCTCCACCTTGCTCGATCTTGAAGCTTTGAAACCTTCGCCTTCGCCCGACAGCGGCCCGTCCAATCAACAACAGCACGCAAGCTCTGACGATCCGCTGTCTTCAGATGCAGGCTGGTCAAATGCGCTTCGCCGCGGAGAGCTCAAAGCCACTCTTGATCGCGATATGGATCCTCCCGTCACCACTCTTCCTTCCGAGCGTCAGGATCCGCTAATGGCCATTCATCGAGCTTGGGAGTTTGCCGGTTGGGGATCCATCTCACTTCTCGAGCTTCCGCCCCGCCCTTCTCGTACCGACAACGGCAGCGTCACTTCTCTGGAGCCAAAGCGTTTGCAGCTGGGGCAATGGAAAGCATCAGCTATTGCAGGCAACGCTGTTACCGGCTCCGTCTTCTACGCACTTCCCGCTGTAGTTGCTGTGTCCTCGGTTTTGTCGCCCATCTCGATCCTCGTTGCCTGTCTCTTGCTCTATCCTTTCCGACCTATCATTTGCGAGCTCGCTTCTGCGCTATCGGCGAGCAATGCAGGCAACTATTCATACTTGTCCAACATCTCGTCCAAGCTGATTGCTGTTCTGGCAGCTGCGATCACATTGCTCGATGCCGTGGCAACAGGCGCAGTCAGTGCTGGGACGGCAAGTGCATACATTGCAGGTGAAGCAGCAGGGGGAACAAAACACCTCGATCACCGCCTTCTTTCGGTCCTGCTTCTGGTTGGCCTGGCTCTGCTGTGTCTGTTGGGCATGCGTGATTCGAGCAGTGTGGCGCTCGGCATGTTCCTGCTTCATGTAGCGACCATGGTCATGCTGATCGTTGCTGGCATCATCGCCTGGATTCGATCCGGAAATGGACTGTTGCACGAAAATTGGGCGATCGGCATGGCCACACTTCGGACTCCGTCTACAGGCAAAGGCATTGCGCGAGCCATCTTTGACGGCGTCTGCGTCGCCTTTGTGGGTCTAACTGGCTTTGAGTGTAGTCCTTCCTACATCAATCAGGTCAAGTCAGGCGAGTTCCCTAAAGCGCTGCGGAATCTTCACATCATCACGGTGCTCACGGAAGCACCGCTTATGCTCCTCGTACTTGCGCTAGTGCCGATGAATGACATTCTTGGTGGCTCTAACGTGCTCGCGTTGCTGGGACAAGAGGCAGGCAGAGGCGCTTGGCTCAAGTTGTTTGTGGTGGTGGATGCCTGCTTGGTGCTATGTGGTGGTATCATTACAGGCATCGTGGCCTTTTGCGGACTGGTCGATGCGCTGTGTGACGACAGAGTGGTCCCTCAGCTACTGCAACGCAGGCTACCAAAAACAGGCGCTACATATCCTTCGATCGCACTTTTCCTGGCGCTGACGCTCATTATGAGTGCAACATGCGGCTTCGACCTGACGACGCTCTCTTCGGTCTTCAGCGTGTCTTTCCTGTGCGTCATGACGCTGTTTGGCATATCGCTCGTGCTACTTAAGTACGCAAGACCCTCGCTTCCGCGCTCTCCGAAGGCTAATCTGGCGATGGTATTACTCGGCATTTGCATTGGTATCGTAGCCATGGCTGGCAACTTTGCGCTATCGCCTGTCATCATTGTCCAAACGCTCGTCTACTTCGTTGCCATGGCAGCGGTCCTTGTAGCGCTTGCGAGAAGAGTTGATATAGCTCGCGTCCTCGTCTGGCTCGTCGAACAGCAACGGAGCTCTCCGCTGGGTCGACTCCCTCTTCGGCTGGAAAAGCACCTCATCAGCTGGATCCGACGTGAACGTAGACATCCCGTCATCTATTTCGCCAAATCCGATGACATCTCGATGCTTGCGAATGCGCTCTACTACATTCAACAGAACGAGCCGACATCCAAATGCAAGCTGGTCCACTGCTATAAATCGATCGAAGAGATCCCGGAACAGCTGGACGAGACGTTCCAATTGGTCGACGAAATCTTCCCAACGGTCACAGTCGACTTAGTCTTTGTGGAAGCGCCTTTTACGCCTCAAGTGGTGCGTTCGATCACTGAACAGCTTGGCATTCCCACATCTCGATGTTTCATCTCATGTCCTAGTGGAAGAGGCGCTCTAATCGGATCGCAGCATCCGCTGGCTGACTACGGTGGACTTCGTATCATTCTGCCGTAGAACACCTTCTCTTCTTTGCATTTGGTCCCTTTGCAATCTCGTATACCCGGCTAATTTGGCCACTGCATTCCATTCAGATTTGTCCTCGCTGTATGATGCTGTCTTTGTAACCAAAGCGACGGCTTTGATAGCCGCACTTTGCATGTATATCCGGCTGTCGGCGAATTTCGCCGATTTGTTTTCAGCCTGTGAGAGCTGAGAAGAAGAGTGGTTGCTGAGCGCTTTCCTGTTTTTATGCAGTGTGCCTAAGAACCTTGGCTAGAAAATCGGCACAAATTCACATGAGGGGAGAAAGGAGGCTCGAGCGGCGAAATGTCTAAGCCATGAAATAAGCGGCAGTGGAGCAGCAGTCACAGTCACAGTCACAGAGTGGAGTGGAGCAAGAGCAGCAGAGAAGCGACAGCAGAACAACAGAAACAGCAGTCACACTCGACACTTTTCGATTTTCGAGAAATGTGAACGGCACAGCTCCGTTTGATATGCCGATCAACTCTTCTGCTTCTCACACACCAACCTACCAACCAACCATCATCTCTTCGCTCTATCATCGGTCACTTCCCTCGGCATCACACATTGACAGCATCAGCAACGATCATTTCGCATACTTTCACCGTCAGTCGGCCTCAGTGTCGTGGCACTTGTTATCAAACGAATTGCATTGCATCGAAGCATCGGCTTCTGCCAACATCTTGTTCAGCCGAAGTCGCCTCACCAGCTCAATTGTGCCGAGGCGCAAGACTCAGCTTCTCCACCAGTGCCCCGCTGTCATCTCATTATTGAGAGCGCACCCGCACCTCCTCTGAACGAGCGACTGGCTCCACATCGACCTCTTGGCCGTCCCGATCGTCAGCACTAGCGCCAGCACCCACTTCATTATCAACGCTTACCGTCATTGCATCGCCTCCAAATCTATCAGCAACTACTATCGCCGGCACTGCTGATCTTTCTCGCAGCATGAGGCGAGACTCAGCTTCCCGCACCGCTAGGTCCGCAAAAGTGACTGTCTGCGACCTGCTTTCCAGATTAGTACCGCTCCCTAACCAAGCTGAGCCATCATCCTACCTTGTCACGCCAGAGCTCAAATCCACTCTGCAACGCAACTTATTCCGTCACCTTCTCGAAAGCGTTCCGACACCCGCGACTCTCCTGCCATGTGAACCCGGCACCAGCATCAAAGATGCTCTTAACCTCTTAGCATCATACGACTGGAATCTCTCTCGCGCACAGATCGAAGAGACTCGCGAGATTGCTCTCGCGCGCAAAAAGGGCAAGCAAGCACAACGAGCTCAGTCACCATGGTCCACTTCCAGCGCTTACGATGACGCAGAAGATTCGGATTTGCTTGGACCCGAATACTCTGAAGCCCGTAGAGGTATGCCATGCGGTCATCTCTTCCAAAAGGGTGAAGCCATCTATCGCTGCCGAGATTGCGGTCTCGACGACACCTGCGTACAGTGCTCCACCTGTTTCCAAGCTTCGATTCACATCAAAGAGGATCACGATGTCGTCTTCAGCGTCTCTTCCTCCAGCGGCGGGTGCTGCGATTGTGGTGACCACGAAGCTTGGAAGCAAGATGTTGGCTGTCGCTATCATTCCGAGGCTTCCACTGCCGACACTTCAGCAAGTACCGACATGGAGGTTGAAGCCGATTCTCAAGAACATGATGAGGCTCCGATCTCCGCGCAACAAACTAGTGCAGCTACCAACTCTTCGGACGATGCCGATGGACTCGAACAGATCGACGAAGCTCTCGCGGCGCTCCCCGGCCAGCTGAGCGAGCCTCTGCTGGATGTGGTCTCGGAACTTGTCACGCTCATCGTCACCGTCTTCGACCACGCGCCCGAGTTCGAAGTCGTCCCCATCTTGCACACTCCAGAAGTCGTACCACTTCTCTCCAGTCTGGAGGATGGTCTCGTCTCGCAGCAGTCCAGCCGTACGCCGTCGAAGCGCAAGAGCAGTGCTACGGGCCAGCATGACAGCGACGAGGACATGAGTGCCGTCGAAGTCGATAATCTCGTCGGAGAAAGTATCGACGAGGACGACGAAGATTTCGATGCAGATCGCGGTATAGGAGGCTCCCGTGCACGCAGGTACACCCGACTCGACCAGGAGAACAAGACGACACTCGAAAGCAGCACTTTGCATCGAGCAAACCCAGATTTCTTTGAACAAGATGGTATTGGCACAGACTACATTCGAGATTGGAGCGATCTGCATGGAGAGGGCAGGGCCTCGGCATCACGGAGGAAGTCCAGCTTGGACAACAAGTCTCAGCAGCCACCGCGCGACAGTAACCGACAATATGCTGTCTTGCTGTGGAATGATGAAAAGCATAGCTTCAGTCAGGTCATTGACATTGTTACAGACGCAACTGGGCGTTCCGAGCACGAGGCCAAAGGTGTCGCAGAGCGTGTCGACAAGCACGGCAGAGAGATCATCGAGGTCTCCTCAGATCTGCGCCGACTCTACCAGATCGCACGCGTACTGCATTCTATCGACCTTGCTGTCACCTTGCGGCCGGCCTTCGACGTGTTTGCTGAAGAGGTGATCCAGATCGTGCTCAACTTCTTGATGGATCTTTCCAACTGCAACCTCTACTTGCCTTCCTCGCAAGATGGTCTCTCGTCTTCGACACCGGTCTGGCTCGGACAGCAACTCAAGCCAGATGCGGCAGCATTCAAACACATTGTCGCCCGCAGTCTGTTCGCTCCCTTCCACCCACTCGCACCCATCGAAGCAGGCTCCATGAGCCCCGAATTCTTCGATCCGCGTCAACTGGCCAACTACGAAGGTCTGTTGCTTATGGATTGCAAGCTGTGGAAGTCGGCACGTATCGACATCAAGGCGCTGCTCATGTCACTTATCGCACGACGCGAGATCAAGAAAGAGATCTCGTTGCGGTTCGCCAAGATCTACCCGAAGCTTGTGGAGACATTCATGCTCAGGGACCGTGAGCAAGAGTATTCGATCTGCTTCTTGACCGTCCAGCTCTTCAGTGTGCCCTCGATCGCAACCATGTTGGTGGAGAAGGTAGGTTTTCTCTCCAAACTGCTCTTGCTTCTTCAGTCCATCTTTGCCGGCTCGCTTGCCAACGAAAAGATGGATCTCATCCTCCCTCCACCGCCCACAGCTTCGCACAGCCAGGCCAACGTCCATCTCATGTTCTTGCGCCAATCGCGAAGCTATCACATCTTTTACGACATTCGCTACTTGCTTGCCTCAGAGGGGGTCCAGAAGCTGATCGCAAACGGAGGCGAGCGACACACCACCTACTTCCTCGAATGTCTGGCGCTCTTCCAAGCCATTCATCCATCAAAACGAGCCGTCTCTGCACACGTCGAATTCGAGAGCGAGATGTGGATCCCTGTCTTCCATATCAGCTCGCACCTCGGCAAGGCTGCCAAGATGTTTGGCGAGGCTTTCGCACAAGCTTCTCCGCACCAATTGGTTGAGGCCATCGATTGCACCGTCAATGCCATCTGCTGGAATTGCGCCAAGCTGTCCAATGCCGACTCTGACTCATACCCGCCCATCACATTCAAGGATGTTCGCTACACGATTGGCGCTGACGCCGGATCCAAAGTCTCGCCCGTCGTTGCCTTCGCGGTCGACTCGCAACCCGTCAGCTTCCACCATCCCATGCACTGGCTCTTTGCGGAGCTTATCAGGCAGATTCCTCTTGTTGGCCATCAAGCATTGCAGCAATGGTCAGGACGGGAGCGACTCGACGAAGTGCTTCAGACCAGGGCCGATGAAAAGATGCTTCTCATCGCATTAGACTTCCCACTACGAGTCTGCGTCAAGCTTGCTCAGATTCGCTGTAACATGTGGGTGCGCAATGGCTTTGTGATCCGATCCCAGGCGCATCACTACCGCGACAATTCAATGCGCGGTATCATGTACGATCAGGACCTGCTTCTCATTCAAGCCGGCTTTGCATTGATTGATACGGATCGCTTCCTGCTCACCATCCTCGAACGCTTCCGTTTGCTGCCTTGGTTCAATCAGGTAGAAACGACCGGTGACAAGCCATACGATGCAGTGCAGGGTGTCTTCCTCGCCGAGGAGTTCCTCTTCCTCATCACCACCTGTCTCACCGAGATGTCATCCGTTTGCGCTTGGTCCATCGAGGCTCAGATCCGACGCGAGGTCATCCACTTCTTGGCTCTTGGGCAAGGCACTTTCTCCGACGTCACCAAGCACATCTCCGAGAAGTTTACCGACCACGCCGCATTCGAGCGCATCCTGTCGCAGGTGTCGACTTTCCGCGCTCCCGACGGTACGCACGATTTTGGTATCTTTGAGCTCAAGGACGAGTGCTACGCCGAGATTCAGCCGTTCTTCTTCCACTACACGCGCAACCAGCGCGAGAAGGTGGAGGAGGTCATTCGTACTCGCCAAAAGAAGCGTCTCTCGCAGAGCAGTGGACGTGCTATCGCCAGCATCAAAGATGAGGACCTTCCACCGCTGGTGCCCAGCCCCGCCTTGGACCAGCTTCGAGGCACGCTCTTCGGCCGACTTGCCGACCTTGTATCCAACGACATCCTCGTTTCCCTTCTTTTCAGGGCTTTGGATAATACGCGAGCCTTGTATACGTATGCACCGGACATGCTGGTGGATGCTGCTCTGCAGATCATCATGATCGGCCTCGTTGATGCCGCTGACACCTTTGCAGATAAGGCAGCGACGCTGTACGTGACCAAACTCCCAGCTTCCGACGGTGAGGGCGAGGACAGTGCTCGTGACGCATCACCGGAAGCCACGCTCGTCGAGCTTCTGTGCCGTGTCGAGCTGCTCGAGAAGTTCAAGCCCTTCAAGAACAAGATCACCTGGTGTCTCGAGAAGCTGGCTTCCCATTCCGAGGCAGCGCTCAGCGTCATCCAGACTCATTTCACGGCCACCGGACGTGGCGCAGTCTCTGCCGGTGGCGCAGGAGCCACTGGCAGCGGCGTATCGAAGCAGAAGAGCGCCGAAGAGGCCAGGAGAGCAGCAGCCAAGGCTCGTCAAGCCGCCATCATGCAAAAGTTCTCAGCACAGCAAAAGAGTCTGCTGGATCAGCTCGGCGCGGACGACGATGACGACGATGAGGACGACGAGCACGAGGTGGACGCGGTCACGTCTGCTGAAGGCGCAGAAGCACGAGCTCCCAAGAAGACGTACGGCAGCTGCATCCTGTGTCAGGAGAACCTCGGGTCGGATAAGGCGTTTGGCAGTCTTGCGCACGTGCAGCCCAGTCGTATGATGCGAATGACGCCCAAGCAGGATGCGCCCAGTCTGCAGCAGGCTTTGGAAACGCCGCTCACCATGGATCGTGGCAGCAGCGACGGCAAGCGCAATCAAGGCACACCACCTATGGGCCGCGCCGGTATTCCGCAAAGTCACGCCAATAAGGCAAGACCAGGTCCTGCATACGGAAGCTTCCCGCAGGAGGACCATCGGTTTGGCTTCTACGCGTCAACATGCGGACACCTCATGCATTTGCACTGCTTTGAGACCTACTGCAGGAGTGTTGAACAGCGTCACACCCAGCAGATTGCCAGGAATCATCCTGAAGACTTGCAGCGCTCCGAGTTCATCTGCCCGTTGTGCAAGAGTCTCGGCAACGTTATTCTGCCAGTAGCTGACGTTGCTACGGAAGCAAACGCGACCTCTGGCAGCGTGTTCGCACCCTTCGATTCGGTTGCCTCGGACGAGACGCCGCTTCAGGATTGGATCCGCAAGATCAACATTGACATCCTCAAACACTCTTCCAAGACAAATGTCGCAGATTACCAGGAGAATGATCACGGTAGTGGCGCATTCCTGCCCTTCTTTGTTGACCATTCGCAGAGCTCGCTGCAGATGAGGCTCGAGCTTGCCAACATCGACCGATCCACAGCGCAGATGACAGATCGTCTGATGAATGTGCTCAAACCCATGTCACATGCCACCAAAGCGGCGAGGGAGAAGTTGCAGCAGCATACGATCTTGGCTCCTCAGGGACGCAAGATGTATATCCCTGAAGAGCTGGTTGCATACACGATTGCAATGCTTGAAGCATCACAGAGAGGTATGACGCCTTCGCCATCGACTGACTGCGCTGTGCCAGTGGAGCAGAGATCCGTGGCCGACGCTCTCAACGACTCGACTGTCGACCTCTTGCGCTCATTGATTCACTGTCTTCGCATCTCGACTCTGACCTTCAACGAGGGATCCAAGGGCCCAGACATCATTCGACGCGGCTTGCTCAAAAGGTTACTGCCGCACTGGGGCGGTGACGACGCAGTCCGATCGCCATTGCTGCTTCGTGATCCCATGACCATCCTCATTGAGGCCGCTGTGGTTGCACCTGAGTCGCTGACGCAATGTACGGCGCTCATGTACTACGTGTGTCTCGTCCAGACGGTCTTTGGTCTGGCGCAACCTTCCATCTGGCCTCAAGTCTACGGGCATATGGGCAACATGTTTGGTGCATCATCGACGCCTCGACCAGGCGCAGGTCTCAAAGCCGGCAAGATCAACAAAGAAGATGTGGACGAGGCTCGTCTCATCTTCCCAGACGTGCGATGGACCGTTGCCAACATCATCGGGTTCGTCGGCTACGCAAGAGGAAACATCACGCTCGGCTTCGACAACTTGGATGATGACACGCTTGCCAAGATGATCTGCAGCTATACCTTGCCCTTCCTTCGACGAGCATCTATCCTGCGTCGCGTGCTCGGAGGTGCAAAGCCTGCAAGTGGCTTAGCCGGACAAAATGCGATGGACATGGGAGAATCACCAGGAGAATACCGCCGCTTGCTCGCTGAGTTGCAGATCCCGCTGCCGTCGGTCGCCTTGCCTGTGCGCGCTGAGAAGCAGACGCCGATGGCAAGTTTGGTGGAGGGGTGGATCAAGCATGCCTACTCGCCGTTGGCTTCACTCTTCCGCCCTCTTCCCATTCAGCCAGCACCGTTGGGCAATTCGCTCTTTGGTCTGCAACCCAATTCTGCTGTTCACGAACGACCTTCTTCGGCCCTCGCAGCTGCATCGAGCGGCTCGGGCAGCGCGTCGTTGGCTGCAGGCACTCACGGCCGCTCGTCTGCCGGACTGCATTCCTTGACTTCATCCTACCTGCAAGCAGCCGAGTCTCACCCAACATTGCTCCTCGAGCACCCGCACATCTACGAATTAGCTCGTCTGCCCTCGGATCTCGCCACCCTTCTGCAAGACACCCGTCGTCGTCATTGCAAGAAATGCGGCAGTGCGCCCTCGGAACCCGCTCTCTGCTTGCTTTGTGGTGACATTGTCTGCCTACAGTCTTTCTGTTGCCAAAGCGAGGATGATGGTGAGAAAGGCGAAGGTAACCAGCATATGGAGACGTGCGGTGGCGCCGTCGGAGCGTACTTCAAGATCAAGACTAATCTTGTATTGCTTTTGTACCAAGGCAACGGTACATTCCACTTTCTGAGTCCGTACTTGGACAGTCACGGAGAAATCGACGTAGGCCTGAGAAAAGGTCGACCGCAGAAACTGCATCAGCAGAGGTACGATGAGCTGAGGAAACAGATTTGGAGTCATGGTGTCGCCAACATCGTGGCTAGGAAGATCGAAGCAGCGATGGATCAAGGTGGATGGCAGACTTTCTGAGCTCAGTCACTTGCCTGGATGCACAGAAATTGAAGGTGTTGTTTTGACAAAATTGCTTCAAGCGCAGGTGTGCGTGCTGTTGTCATTTCGTGAATGTGATCAGAAGATCGTCAAGCGTCGCAATAGCCGAACTTAGAGCTGCATGCTCTTGATACGCATGCTGAATGCATGCTTTTGTGATATACTCCTCTCCTTTCCCTCCTTCGGGCGACAAGATCTTCAACCCCTCTTCGAGATGATCTGTAACATGCAAGCCGTCCAATCTCACCTTGGAAAATCTTTTGAGGGTTTCAAGCGTCGCCTTGATCACCTCTTCGCTTCTTCCATCCTCCGTCTTGAGGCTAAGTGTTGACAGAATCGTTCCAATAGCGCGAGATGGGGAGCAAGAGAACTGCATGTAGTGATGCATAAGGTATACAAATGCAAAAAGGACCCGACTGATCCGTCCGTTTGCGTCGACGAACAGAGGATGAATCTGGTCTCGATCGACTAGGTCTTCATCCACTTCGATCACTTGTTCCGCCTTCTCATCTTCTTCTTTCATTGAGGTAGGGGAAGTCCGAAAGAGCGACGAGAAGTTTTCCGTTACCCAAGCGTCGTTGCCGAAGAACAGCGAATCGAGATTGTGAAGCTTATCAATCCCATCTCCTACCGCTTTAGTCTGCCGTTCCATCGCCCCTGCGTCTCCATCTCCCTCCCGGGCAGTCCCCTCCTCGTCATCTTGCGCAGGGAACAAAGCATCCACCTTCCCAAGTACACGTATGAACGCCTTAGCAACTTTCGCCTGCTTTCGCAAATCCTTCTCAAAGCACCCACTCGGTACAGGTCCCGGTCCAAAAGCTCCCAAAAACGCCTCTCTCTCCTCAGGAAATCGTAAGTCAACCGTATACCGCTCCAGTCCCGTCTCCGTATCCAAGCAAAACCCATATCGTGTTAGGAGAAGAGCGTTGGTTAGGGGACCGTAGGTGTTGTAGATTTCGGAAGAGGCGGAGTGGGGGAGGATGGTTCGCATGTCGAGTGTGTCTTGACCTGGTTCGAGGCCGAAAATTTCATCGTTGGTGGATTGGGGGTTGTCGAGACTGGCTTCGCTGGTGGGAGGGTCTTCGAACTTGAAAGCTGTGTGGGATTCGGACTTGATTAGGGGCTCTGATGGTTCTGCTTTGGTGGAGGGCGTGTCTGCTGTATCACCGTCTTCTTCTTTTACTCTTACGTCCTTAACGTAATCCTCATCTTCTTCAAACCCGTCTGACTGTCCATCCTCTCCCTCTTCGCTTTCTTCTCCCTCCCCCGGCTTACACTCATCTTCCTCATGCCCGGTCAAAAACGCCGTCCCACAAAACTGACATACTTCTTGATCGCTTTCAAACTGTACCCCGTTCCCTCCACTCCCTCCTTCTTCCCCATCATCTCCCGAAGCGTGGTTGAACAAATCTGCAACGGGAACCAACCCCACCCCATGCCACGTATCCACGATGAAATCCCTCGAGCTTACATGCGTATAAGCTGTTAAAAAAGCATTCTCGAGCCCATCCAGATGCTCTTTCTGCGTCTCATCGAAAAGCGGTGTCCGCTCAAGAACAGTCATGCCAGTGGTGTGGAAGTAGGACTTGATGCGGGCAAGCGACATTCCAAAGTCGTGTGTGTAGGGCCACGATGAAGCAGCAGAGGATCCTTCTGAGCAGGTGGAACGATCGTATGCGTATTCCGCGCGAGTGCTGATACGGGAGGCCTCAGTGCCTTTTATCCAATCCCAGCTCTCGGCGGAGGCAGAGGTGGGGATGATGGGAAGCGGCACAGGTAGGCGCGGTAGGATGTCGAGAAAAGGCTTGAAACGCGATTTGCGGCCCAGACATCGTTCGTATAGCAAACACAGTGCTAATTCCAGCCCGAACTCGGTCGGGTCTTCGGAGAGATCACTTTCGCCATCATCGGTGAAAAAGTAGGGCGCGAGAGCGGAGGTTCTACGCGATAGAATGGCGGGTTTGGGGATGGTGGCAATGACTGTATCGACAGGGATGGAGGTGGAGGGGGAGGCGTGGACGGATATGCTCCACGAATTGGGGGTGAAGGATTCGTAGTGGAGAGTGATGAGAGGTGAGATTTGGATGTCGTTGGTGGTGCACCATGCGAGGAAGCGGCGCAGCGTCGGTGATCGACGAGAAGAGGAGGAGGAGCGTGAGGTCCTTGCGGTGTTCGTTGTGTCGGTGGTAGACTGGCTCGAGGAGGAGCCGGTGCAAGAGACTCCAGACGAGCGAGATGATTCGATTCGACGGCGCTTTAAAGATCGTAGCGTTCGTGAAGAGTCTGTTGAAGTGGTCGACATGACAGCTGTTGATAGATTGGCAGCGTTGAACGTTGCGCAAGTGTTGCGTAGGTGGTACGAGGAAGATCACGGTATGACGAAACAAGATTCTGCTGCACGCTTGTGGAAGAAGAAAGTTCAGGGTCCAGGCAACCAGGCAAGGGACGAGAAACGCGACAAGGACCCTTTTGATTTTTTGGTGTTTCTTCCCCACACCAACACTCGAGCCGATTCAATCATTAGCCCGATTTCACGAAAGGTCATGATTGGGATCCTTATCAGATTGTCAGCGGCCTACGATCGTTTCACCGGAGCTGCCTTGTCTTCCTGTGGCCTCGAACGATCGTCGCAGGATCAAACACGATTGTTACTACATCGGGAGATGGCTGAGCCCTTTTGATTGCAGCTTGCCGGCAGTCTACCGACAGCCAAGCCCAAGTGTAATAGCTCACTTGTAGCAACGTCACAGATAAGACCAATTGTCAATACCTCGGAGGGCCGCAATCCGATTCTACGCTAAATGTCGTTCAATTTCAATGGACTCCAGTTTTATGCGTCAAGCCCGATGTTACCTTTATCTGTCTTCCATGACGAAAGAGAGCATTAGCGTCGGCTCCATAAGGCCCGTAACAAAGCAGGTCCCAAAAGAAGGAAGAGCGAGACCCAGGAACGGCCATCCGCTTATTGTGTGGCACTCGACTTCGTTTACCGACTGTCGAAGCGAGAGCTTTTAGCGTCTTTCCGAGCGAGCGGAAGTCGATCTTCCGAAGACAGGCGACACGGAAACAGCATGAACTTTGCGACAGCGCAACAAGAAGAAGCTTGTATGCTCAATGATGATGAAATCGCCAAGCTCAAGGTTTGCCTTAAGCGGTTTGGTCATGCGTGCGTGTAGCTGAATTGCTTCATTTGGAAAGTCACAGTAGCAACGAGTGGAAGCTAGCCGTACGCTTGCCTGCGGTCCGGCAAAGTCGCTCCGCCGCTTCAAGTTCATGCTTCTCTCTCTCTAATTCTTCCTACGTGACGATGTAGGTCCTTCTTCACGATCAACTCAGCGGTCCTCCCTGGCAAAGTCGTTGCCCTTCAAACCCGATGGCTTTGCCGTCAACGCCTATTTGTTGCTCTCTTTGTCTAGCCGAAGCCGAAGTTTTCGCAACCCCACCTTCCGAAGCAGCCAAATGTTGTGATAAGGCGTGATGGTCACAAGACGCAGCCTCTTATCTACCATAACGTCTTCGGAGAAGCTATTCTGCTAGCAGTGTGCATCAAATCCAGAAAAGGGTCGAACAATACAGCAAAGGGCGGACTTGAACTACATCTCGCACAATATCGGGATGTGAAGCAATATTGCCAATTTACTACTTGAGAGGGTGTAAAGAAAAGTTGAACCGTGCGCGTGCGGAGAAGTCCGTGTGTTACTTTTGTGAGCTTTGTGTTTTCTTCTCGAGTCAGAACAAGCTCCACACACAAATTCAACAGTTGACAGCTTACACGCCATCTCGACAGACTGTCACCTTTGTCTTCTTTGCACTTTCGTAAGTTTTACCTCGACCTTTACCTATTCCGCCTTTTGCGCTTTGTAGAGGATAGACGCATAATGCAAGCCGTTCGATCGACCGCCGCTACGTCCGGTTTCTTGCGGTCTTTGCTGCGGACACCCTCGCCAACCTCACCATCGGTGCTGTCACTAACGCGCCGCAGCTTCTCCAATACAACAGTCAAAATGTCTTCTTCTACACCTTACAAGGTCATTCACACCACCGAGGCTCCCGGTGCCGTGGCTCCTTACTCCCAGGCTGTGGTGCATAACAACGTGGCTTACGTTTCGGGATGCATTCCTTTCACTCCTCAGATGAAGCTCGTCGAAGGTGGAATTGAGGAGCAGACCAACCAGGCGCTGGACAATCTTTTCGCTGTTGTCAAGGCTGCTGGCTCCGAGCCTTCGGTAAGTTTCGCTTCAGCAGAAAAAGATATGGTATCAAAAGGAAGAGGGAGAAGGAAGACTGACAAAAGGAGTTTGGTTGATTTGCTTTGGGTCGGAATAGCACGTGCTCAAGTGCACCATCTTCATGAAGGATATGGCCAACTTTGAGAGGATCAACGTAAGTTTCAGCTCCCACGCCTCAGATAGAAGGTTGGATTTCCAACGTGAACAAACTGACTCAATCTTCCGTTTGCTCGAACGTTCTGTTGATCTTGATTGCGTGGGATGATAGGCTGTCTACGAGAAGGTAAGCATGAAGAACGCTAGGGTAGCGGAAAAGACGTAGCGATGATTACTGACGACTCAATCTTCTGGTTTTTGCACATCTTCTTCCCTTGGCACTTGTGACTTCGCAGCGATTCGCACCGTTCAAGCCTGCCCGATCGGCCGTTGAAGTTTCGCGTTTGCCCAAGGACGTCGGTGTCGAAATCGAGTGCATTGCCGTTGTCAAGTCCAACCTCTAACCATCACAACTTGGCGTCACCTAGGCAGTGTTGGCTCAAGATGTCACAATGACACTGAAATCCAATCTGTACAAGCCTGCGCAGAAGTGTGTGACGGCAATGCATTGCTTTTCTTCCATTGTCAAGATGATCGGAGAGGCATGACTGAGACACCAATCGCAGCACCACGATAGAGGGGCAGGGGTGGATAATCGTCTTCTTACATCGGCTCTGTTTTCTCATGCACATGCAAACCTTGACTAGCTTCCTTTTCCTATACTGGTGTTGCCGAGATGGGCACGGAAGACAGTATGCCGTTCCTCCAGTTCGGCCAACTCGAGCAAGATCCGCGGTAATCAAAGCCTGACTGGGTGGTAGAAGTAGAGCATCCGATGCAGGAGATAGCGATAACGTGACCAACTCTGACCAACGACGCCGTCGGAAGCACACATGCATCGTCAGAACCTCTTTCGATTTTTCCAGGGTCTCTATCTCGGTCGTGAGGTTAGGCGAGAGATTACGTCGACCGACCTGCATGTCGCCAAAGCGCAAAACGAGGTTCCTGTCTAGTGATGGGTTGCGAACCACGTTGATATTTCATTTCCCTGCTGCCTCGCTTGACACAGTCGCCTTCCCAGAGAGGGCGCGCGCGATGAAGCTGAGTGGCAAACCAGTGCTAAGCGAAGCGGGCAAGCTGACGGCAGCTGCAAAAGCTCGGAAAACGGGGTTGGGGTCTTGCCGTCTTTGCTCAAACTCATTCACCGTCATCGTCGTAGTAAAAGGATAGCTGAAACTTGGCTGTGACACACGAAACAAAGGTGCGATACCTCGATCGCACCTCATACACGTTCCAAGCACTTGTCGAGCCGACACAGGCACACAACGCTATGAATCCGATGCTATGCCTCTCGTGAAAAGCTGTGCTTTCGTTCCCAAAGATCAAAGCAAAAGGTGGTGGTGGTAACGGCGAGCTCCGAAGTTGGGTCTTGGTAGCGTGGGCTGCCGAGCGACAAAAAAAATACAATATTTGATACAAGCAACAAAATAAAAAAAGCTCAAGCTCGCTTAAAGCACTCTGCATTGTTTTAGCGCGCTTTGGGTTCGAGCTCGGCTCGGCTAGATTGAGGCTTTGCAAGTGACCTTCCTAACTCGGACTTGACTACGAAAATAGATGTATCTCAGCAGCAGCAGAGAGAGATATAGTGAGTGTAAGCTCGGTTGTGAATTGCGGCTGCAGTGCCCGGCGGAAGACTTGTTTGACCGCGGTCGCTTGGCGGACTTGGAATCTTGTCGAGGGAGAAAAGAAGTGAGAGGTTCGGTGAATCTCCGGCGAGTTGTGGGGCGCAGGTGAGCGTAAGTTACATGGAATCGTGGATGCTCACAGCAAGGCAGGGAAACGGTAGATTGGGTGAGACAAGGAAGTTGATACCGATGGGCAGGAGAACGGTTATGCATGTCCTATGACAAGCGTCGAGAAGGCTCTCTGGGGAAGAAAGAGAAGGGAAATGAAGACTGCAATTTCATGGCATGATAGCAGGAAAGTCGGAGAGATGATCAAAGGGAGAAGGGGTTAATTTCGAAGAAATCGCCGCTGCCGCTCGTGATTGGGGGAAAGAACCTCAACACGGAGATCTCACGTCTGCGCTATCAAGCTCAGCATTCAATCGCACATGAGCCACCAACGCTGTATCATCTTTGACAACAGATGGATGCTGCTAAGCAACAATCCCAGGATAGGCTTTGACGGTCGTGCGTGGATCAGAATATACATCACGAAGCACTCAAGGAAGAGCCGATTACGATGGTGAAACGTTGAAAGGTCTCGGAAAGCGGAACAAGGGGAATTTTCTTCCCCACATCGAAGAAGGTGAACGATAGCAACAGAGCCCAGTGACTGCTCGCCGGATGAACGACACTCAGCACGCCATGTTTTGCCTTCTCCAGATGATCGCAAGCGAGGTTGCCTTGTAATCAATGTATTTCTTCGTTGCGGAAACAAGACGGAATACGATTGGCCGAACGGCTCGATAGCTCCTTCGGTCATCGTTCTTCCGGTTTCGACGAGAATGATGGCGGAAGGCTGTATCTACAATGGTGAGCCCCGGAGAGAGACGATCTGAAAGAAGATTGTACCGAAGTAGAGATACGAAGCGGCTGGCGCAGTTCCGAAGAGATCCACCAATCATCGGGGCTCGATGGTACATTAGCGCCAATTCGTTCTCTTAGGCATCATACACATCAAGGATCTCAAAGAAAAAGGCTGAGATCGACCAATGGGGAAAGAGCGTTGCGATGAAAACCTACGGTTTGCGGCAATCAAACGACAAAGCGGCGCGGGCGGCTGGGTCGGCATAAGCCGAAGGCATTCGAGAAAGAGAGAGGAAAGGGAAAAACGGCAGACAGGCATCCGTTGCCGGTATCTTGGCTATTCATGCTTGCCGCTGATGCGATCATCGTTTAGCGTCTTTTTTCGATCAGATGACAGCCATTGGTTTAGCAGCAACCAATCACGATGGCATACGACCATCACCCAGGAAGACGGCTTTCATCGAATCGTAGGGCAAGCGGGGTACGTACAGTGACGCTTGTTTTGCTGCAGATAAAACGCAATGCAGATAGAGTATGCATAGTATTTTAGCTCGGATTCTAATTGAAACTCCGCCGAGCAACGCAACGGCGTCAAACGACTGACAGCAGCCATCACAATCACAGCTTTGACTGCTTCCAAACGCTCAACAATGCCCAATGACACCGGCTTTGACCCCTCCGAGCCCAGCCAGACGCTAACAAGCTTCAAGGCCAGCTTTCTTTGGTGGAGGTTATCATGGCAACGAGGCTACCTACTGTCTTGCGCTCGACGAAAATAGGTTACGCATACGGTAGATAGGGGCTTGGTCTGTTGCTGCGAGCTTGTCCTTGTCCAATTCCGCCATGCTAAGATTTGGCTATCGGCGAAAAGCAACGAAATATAGTTTGGTGGCGTGTCATCATTCAACGCTTGACAGCGACCGCCTCTCAGCTCGAAGAGTCGTTCAGTCAAGAGTCGGCGAATGCTGTTCTGGAATGCAAATGACTGTGCTGATGCCAAGAGCTATGGGGAACGAGGAGATGCTGAGTTCGCCGACGGCAAAGCAAGTGGCAACTGCGGCACAGACAGCCGCCGCCGCCGCTTCTGTTTTTTCCCATCGTTGGCCTCGGATATCGAGCGCTTCCCTCGACAAGAGAGAATTTCTGGCGATAACCGAGACGAGGCTACTTCGCTTGTCTCCCACTCACCCTCGTAAAGACCCCAGTATCACCGCCTTCGCTTCTATGTTCTTCTTCCTCTCACATGCACAACGATAGTGTACCCGTCACCTTCTGCCATGCTCAGCACGCGATTCGATGCCTTGCTTGCTTGCGATGCGGCTCGGTACACAGGCTTCCGAACGTCTTGCCTCTAGGGTCCAACCACAGTCTAAGCTAATCGTTGTTGCGTTGCAGTGAGTGAGAAAGAGAAAGGCTCAACCGCCACGCTAGACTGCGCTTTAGCACGCCCCTTTCGCCGTGCACGGCAATCTTGGCAGCAGTAGTGGCCTACACTAGTGCGTTGCAATGCGTTGCAACTGTTGTTGAGAGCCAGCCCTGCTTGACAGCTATCGCTTGCATTGCCGTTTTGAGAAGGTATATAGAGTGGCAAGATCATCCCCCATCCAACTCCATTCTCCATCATCTTCCATCGACTCTCATCCTCTCCACTCCCCTAGACACCTCTCTAGCCCTCTCTCATAATCAAAATGCAGCTCAAGCTCTCCTTCGTCGCTAGTCTCATCGCCGCTTCGGCGCTCGTCTCCGCCGCTCCCCTCGAGCAGCAACAGGAGCGTGGTCTTAACATTGACATTGAGAAGCGCGCCACTCTCAACGTCGCCGGTTCCAACCAGATCGACTGGACCAAGGTCGATGCCCACATTCAGGGTCTTCGCGCCAAATACGCCAAGAACCTCGCCAACTACGAGAAGAACACGGGCAAGGCTCACTCTTTGAAGCGCGACGTTTCGCCCGAGCTCGCCAAGCGCGGTACCGGCTCCGTAGCCTTGACCGACCAGCAGGGTGGTGAGCTTTGGTCTGGTACCATTGCCTTTGGTACTCCCGCTCAGAGTTTCCCTATCGACTTTGACACTGGTTCCTCGGACACCCTTGTCAACAACGGTGTTTACAACCCTTCCGCTTCGTCCACCTCCCAGACCAACGGTGACACTTTCTCCACCGCTTACGGTGACGGTACCACTGCTCAGGGTACCATCTACACCGATGTGATTCACATCGCTGGTTTGAGCGCTCCCAACACTGCTATTGGTGTTGCCAACAACCAGTTCACCGACCCTTCCCAGGGCTCGGTCGGTATCTCGGGTATGGCTTTCCCTCAGCTCGCTGCTTTCGGCTCCAACTACCCCCCTTACTTCTACAGCTTGAAGAACGCTGGTGCCGTTACCTCGGGCAAGTTCCAGTTCGACCTTCGCACTTCGGGCTCGTCGCTTTTCCTCGGTGGAACCAACTCTGCCAAGTACTCCTCCACCCCTGTCTACGTCAGCGTTGACTCCAACCAGGGCTTCTGGCAGGTTCCCGCTACCGTCAACGGTCAGGGTATCCAGTCCATCGTTGACACCGGCACAACCATCATCGTCGCCCCCACCAGCCAGGCTCAGACGCTCTTCAACCAGCTTGGCTTGCCGACCTTCACCCAGGACGGCACCACCTACGCCTACTACAACTGCAACTCGCCTCCCAAGGTCACCTTCAAGTACGGTAGCTACACCAAGACTTTGAGTACCGCCACCACTTCGTTTGGTACCACCAACTCTGGCCAGTGTGTCTTGTCGGTTGCTGGTGCCGATTTGGGCTTGAACGCCTGGGTCACCGGTGACTCTTGGTTGCAGAACACCGTCGCTATCTTTGACACTGACAACAACCGCGTCGGTTTCGCCAACAAGGCCTAAATCAAAGGAGCGCAAACAAAAAGTAACGAACGTGTAACGAACACTCAAATGTAACCCCAAGAGGCTCGCAGTGCTTGCTCGCTCGCAGCCAAATGGATGCTCTGATATTGGCAACGATGGACCCTTTTTGTACAAAAGTAGAACACTTGAACCAATACAGATCACGATACCTCCCTCCATCTTCCTTTCTGACTAACTTGATTGTGATACGTGTGCACATTTGGACCCCTACGAGGTGACAGCCCTTGGAGTTTTGCGATTGCTCGAGACAAAAGTCTCCCTTACGTAGCCAACCATGCACTCAACAGAACTTCAAACATCTGAGCGGTCAGCTGGCCCTCGATACACCCACTGATACTTTGAACTGACGCTCTCATGTTAAACGACGCTGCACTCGCAATTGCACCAAAGAAGGCGGGCGCATGGTACCGGATCGAGTGAGATGCGGATCGAAGCCACGACTTAATCCATGGGTATCTAATGGCCGGTCTATATTTATGCTATAGTATGGCGACTGTTCACGAGCTGCATTGATAGACGCCGCGCGAGCAGGTAATGGCCAGGTTGCCATCGCTGGCGACGC
>JAXQGJ010000081.1:0-31036 GCA_037039655.1 Pseudozyma sp. M118-08B | reverse complement strand
CTTTGCCCAGAACTTGTGATCACCCTGATTGAAGATTACAGTTCCAAGCTTACGGAACATACTCTTTTGGGCTAATGGCACTTGGCCCTCTCCATCGCTTTGAGAGAGTCAGCTGACGCCAACGAGACCGGCTTTAAGGCACACTTCCTTGAGAAGCGTGGTTACTTCGCTTGGCACCCCGCTCTTCTGCTTCCTGGATCTCAGCTCCAGGTCTCGCCTCTCAAGGATCTCGTCACGCTGCGTGACCCTACCTCGACCTACAGCTTTTTCAACTACCTCCACTCTCATGGCCGCCTCGCTCGATACATCAACAAGGAGCAAAGCGTCCCCAGCCGCCGGGAATGGACCTCGTACCTCGCATGGGCTGCTCGACGAATGAACGATGATGTTTCGTACGGCCAGGATGTTCTTTCCATCGAACCTTTCACCCTCGCCTCGGCTGCACCTGACGCTAAGCAGAACACAGTGGCCGTTCGACCTGCTAGCGGTGAGGAGACCGACTCGCTCTGCCTCTACCGCGTTCGTGTGCGCGACGAAGCAACTGGCCGCACTGTCGACAAATACACCCGTAATCTCTCAGTTGCCGTAGGTGGTGTCCCCAAGCTTCCATCAGCATTCGAAGCTGCCTATGCTCAACAGGTCAACGCTACCACCGTTCCTCGCATCGTCCACTCGGGTACCTTTGTGCCATCACTCGAACCTCTGGAGCCCTTGCTCCATCAGACTGCGTCTCTTCGTCGTCAGCGTGCCGGTAAGCTGGAGGACTCGTCTCGCCTCCGTCTTGCCGTCATCGGTGCTGGTCAGTCGTCTACCGAGATGCTCATGAACCTTCACTCGCGCTTCCCTACCGCCATCGTCACTATGATCTTCCGTGCTTCTGCTCTCGTGCCCTCGGACGACACCGGCTTCATCAACTCGGCCGCCTTCGACCCCGAGCGCACCGACGAGTTCTGGCAGGCGAACGAAAAGCAACGTCGCAAGTGGATCCAGGAGTTCAAACGTACCAACTATTCGGTCGTTCGTACGGATCTTCTCAACGAATTGCACGACACTATGTACGACAAATACGAAGTGCAGTTGCCCGAAGAGCTCCAGGATCCGTCCGAGAAGGAAGCCGGTCGTATGGAGATGCGTCGCTGCACCGAAGTGGACAACGTCAAGGTTCTCGAGGCTAACGACTCGGAAGCGGAAGCAGGCGGTGTCGAATTGACGCTGCGAGACAACATTCACAACGGCAAGCTTGAGAAGATTCGCTTTGACGCCGTTTTTGTCGGCACTGGCTTCATTCGATCTCCCTCCAAAATGCCCTTCTTGGAGACGCTCAAGCCATTCTACCCTGCTCTCGATAGCGATTGGATCTCTCGCGACACCACCGCCGATGAAGAAGAGGTTAGCAAGCTCATCGATGTCGAAGATGACGAAGTCATCGAACGCAAGCGTGAGAATTTGCGTGGTATCACACGTGATTACCGTCTCGTTCCCAGCTCAGCTATGCGAAACGCTTTGCGCAGTGGCAAGTCTTCCCCCGGCGCAACGAGCGACGCTTCTTCCACCTCGTCACAGCAGACACTTGCGAGCGAGAGCAATCTCACAGACTCATCCAACTTGCCAGAACCAAGCCTTTACGTCTTGGGCGGTAACGAAGCCACTCATGGCTTGAGCGATAGTCTGTTGAGTATCGTAGCTCACAGAGCTGGCGAATTGACAAATTCGTTGATGCAACGTCTGCCAAGGACGAGGAGAGGCACCGCCGCCCCCAACACGAGTGGGGAGGTTGCAAACGGGGTACCAAGAACAGCTATGGTCAATACAGACAAGACAAGCACAACATCCTCTGCGTCGGCAGTGAACGACAAGTTGGCCGCTTTGACCAATGGGTTGAGTACCAACTCTTAGGGCTGAGCGGGATATGTATATTACTTTAAGGAAATCTACCAACCAATTGACATTTGTTTAAGCACGGAAGGATTGAAGTGTGGTGTTGCTGAGCATTGATGAAGTGTAAATGAAGATTGAAGATTGTGGACTTTGCTGCTCGAGACCGGAAAGGAAAGGAACGAAACGATAGCATCACAAGAAAAAAGAGCACAAAGCAGGATACCAAGCTCTGTCATGCTGCACAGGTCGGTGTACAAGTGGAAAGCATCAAAACTTTACAAACTCGCGATAGATGATGACCTGGGACAAAGAGGTCCATCTTCAAGCAAGCGATATCAACACATGTATAAGAAAGCACCACCGTAGCTCTTTTCTCATGGCTTAACAACGTTCCACCTAGCATCACCACCAGCAAGTCTTATCCTTGCGTGAACCTGTTCGAGGTGACACACTAAAGATGGCAATCACGATTTACTGCAAATAAGCTGTCGGAGCATTGTTAGGGCGCAGCTTGGCCGTGCAAGTTTCGGTGGCTGCTGATAACGACACCACAACCAATGTCTCTTTGAGCACAAATCTTCATATCACAAACAAAGCTCGCACAAACAATTTCACCACATGCATAAGTGAAGCTATCATCAGAGTGACAGGACTCGTAGACGTGATATTGCGTTGTAGATTCTGACATGAGCAGCACGCTAAGCCTCATCTTCGCTCCCGCCAAATTCTGCAATCGCCTCCTCCTTCTCATCCCCACCATTCCGCCAACTATTCTTCTCCTCCCTAGCCTGAATCTTTTGCTCTTTCCTCCTCCCCATCTTCTCCAGCACTTTCTTGGCCGAGTTGAACAGGCCTCCTGTCTGCGCTCCGCACGCAAAACACTTCGAATTCTTAGCAAATCTCTTAATGGCACATGCGGAACAAAAGTAGTGTCCGCACCTCGTCACCACAGGATCCGTAAACGGTTGGCGGCAGATCAGACAAGCGAAAGGAATCTCTTCTTCCGATTCTTCAGCTTCGGGATCCGAGAGCAGGTCTTCGCGCGTACGAGAGGTCGAATTGGGCAAAACGTCGAGTTGCCATCCTGCAAGGTAGTCGGAGCGGTCGTGAAGAAATTTGCACGTGTCACCAAAGCCGCAGTAGCCTGTTTCTTTGTAGTCTTTGCAGATGTCGGGTTGGTAGTCCATGAGTGAAGTGGTTCGGACGGTGGTGGTTTGACGGATCGGCCCGCGGGAACGCATTTTGGAGGATGTACCGTCATCGCGTGCGGTGATGAAGGAGGAGTAGCCTTTGGCACCGCGGTAGAGGCCATCTGCGTTGCTATTGCTGATGTTGTTGGCGGCGGCGGAGGAGGGGGTTGGGGCAGAGCCTTCAAGGTCCCAATTGCTGTGCCGTGTTGCATCGTCACGGATCTTTTGGAGGCTGTCACTCGTCGAATTCGTGGTAGTCGAATCGGCTAGACGGTCGCGATAGCTCAGAGCCCCGCGTGATGTACTTTCAGAGTCAATGTCATATGCCTCGTCTTGGTCCTCGTCGCTGATTGCACCACCGAGCTTTGATCTACGAGACACAGCTCCAGTAGATTGTACGAGTGGGTTGTGATTCGCCCGCCTCTTCTTGATGACGACTGCAGATGATGCACCCGAGCCTTCTTCATCCGAATCGCTGTTCAGACGGCTTATGAATGTATTTGTGGCACTATGTGATGCTCTTGATGGGCCAGCATGGCTGCTTGAGGACGATCCAACAGCGTTGGTTGAAGTGGAAGAGGAGGTGGTGGCGATCCGAGATGCTAGTCCGCGCTTCCTCTTGAAGACCACAGTGGGCGTTGTCGCACCTGCTTCTGTAGACGCAGCCATCTCTGCGCTTCGCTCAAGTATCTACTTGATATTGACGATTGGTATGGTTGGTAGAGGTGGTGGCAAGTCGGACAGATGTCAAACGAATGAGCTACGAATATGAAAGGGTCCTGCAGCTGCCAAAAGTTCTCGGCTTTCGGACTTTAATGAAGCTCAGTTCAAAAAGTGGAGTACAGCCATACCGCCCGAGAAAGTCACACGGCTACTCTAATTTTGCACAGACCGTTAGGCTTTGCATCGGAAAAGCAAAAAATGCACAGAGAGAAGAAGAAAAAAAAAAAAAAAGAAAAAAAGAAACACAAATTTGGGGCTGACTCGCTGCGGTCCGATTTTGATTGACTCTATGCGGCAAGAATTTGGCTCTCTTGAGACTTTGGGCTTTGGCGTCTAGAATTGGAAGAAAAGAAAAAGCAAGGGTTCATGACGGATGCTCCTTGCTTCTTGATTGATAGGAAGAGGCAGTCCACTCCCCTTCTGCACCTCTCGACTCCAACGTCAAGCAGCATTTGTACATTGGTATCATAGCCATTGTCTAATCTGCTCTCGACGTCGCTCATTTTGAATCCACATCCACTCCTCCTTCCTTGGGATCTGCCGCTAGGAATCAACGTCGTTCACGTCGTTTGCTGAGGCGTCCTATTTATTGACAACGTGAGAATCCATCAAGTCATATCTCAGTGGTGACAAGCTAGTTGTGTCTGCTCTGTCGCGCAGCATCTGACCTTTCATCCTCTCCATCTTCGCTCTGCTGCCTTCCTTGACTCGTTGTCTGCATCTTGCAATTGACAGGAGGTCGCCGCTCTCGTTTGTCACCTTCTCTTCTCCCTCTAGCGTGACAGCTGCAAAAGTTCGGCACATCCGCTTGCTGACTTTGTGTGCAAACCCTCTCTCCCACGCTCTTCTGACGTTCCCACCTCAACAAGATGCTGTCTTTGATCGGCTCTTCCTTGCTTCACCCCTCCAAGCGCACTCAGCTCTTGGAGAGGGCCAATGCCAAACTCGGCGGAAAGCTCGCTTCCATCGACGCTCTTTACATTCACTTCGTCAATCCTACCTCCCAAGAGGCTTTGGCTACGCTCAGCGACACCAGCAGTCCCCAGCGCAACGTCCTCGACAGCTTGCTTGTTTACGGTGACAATGTCGACCTCGCCCACACCCGCCCCGCCGTGCAAGGCGCTCTTGCCGGTGATGCCGCCAACTCGGCCCAGACAGTTCTCTTTGTGCTGCCCCGCCCTGGAAGCATCTCGCCCTGGTCTAGCAAGGCCACCGACATTGCTCGCATGTGCACCCTCAAGGATCATGTTGACCGCATCGAGCGCGGCATTGTTTTCGTTCTCGAACCCGCCTCTTCTGCCAGCCTCCAGCCTGCCGACTTTGCTCAGGTGCACGACCTGCTCCACGACCGCATGACTCAATTCATCTCGGCCGTTCCTCCTACCGCCGACGCTCTCTTCCACAAGGCTCAGCCTGGCCCGCTCAATCACGTCGACCTTCTCGGCACAGACGGCACTTCCGACCGCCAAGTTGCCAAGGAGCGTCTCGTCGAGGCCAACGAGCGACTCGGTCTTGCTCTTGCCAATGATGAGATCGATTACCTCGTCGATGCTTTCATCTCGGGCAAGGGCGACGGCGCTGATGCTCTTCGACGCAATCCCACGGACGTCGAGCTCTTCATGTTTGCTCAAGTCAACTCGGAACACTGCCGACACAAGATCTTTAACGCCGATTGGACCATCGACGGCAAGAGCATGCCCAACACCCTTTTCGGCATGATCCGCAACACCCACAAGCTCACTCCTCAGCACACGATCAGTGCTTATTCGGACAATGCTGCTGTCATTGAGGGTTACGAGGCGACTCGTTTCGCTCCTTCGCCCGCCGATGGCCTCACCGTCTACCAGGGGATCAAGGAGCCCATGCCCTTCCTTGCCAAGGTCGAGACCCACAACCACCCTACTGCTGTTTCGCCTTACCCTGGTGCCGCTACTGGTTCCGGTGGTGAGATCCGAGATGAAGGTGCTGTCGGCCGTGGTTCCAAGCCCAAGGCTGGTCTTGTTGGTTTCATGACCAGCAACCTTCTGCTCGAAGGCGATGGTCGTCAGCCATGGGAGGAGGATTTCGGCAAGCCTTCGCACATTTCCAGCGCTTACGATATCATGATTGATGGTCCTCTCGGCAGCTCTGCTTTCAACAACGAGTTCGGTCGTCCTGGTCTCAGCGGTTTCTGGCGTACGTGGTCCGAGCGCGTCCCCACCGAGAAGAACGACAGCGAGGTACGTGGTTACCACAAGCCCATCATGCTGGCCGGTGGTCTCGGTAACGTGCGTCCCAAAAACGCCCTCAAGTCCAAGATCACTCCCGATGCCGCTATCATCGTTCTTGGAGGTCCTGGTATGCTGATCGGTCTCGGTGGTGGTGCCGCTTCGTCCATGGCAAGTGGAAGCTCTTCACGTGCTGCGCTTGACTTTGCTTCAGTACAGCGTGAGAACCCAGAGATGCAGCGACGATGCCAGCAGGTCATCGACGCTTGCACTGCCCTCAGCGATGCTCCTGGCATCATAGAAGGTCAGGTCGGACAGGGTAACCCTATCCAGTCGATTCACGATGTTGGTGCTGGTGGTATCAGCAACGCCCTTCCTGAGTTGGTTCACGATGCTGGTCTCGGTGCCCGCTTCGAGATCCGTGATGTCCTCGTCGATGATCCTTCCATGAGCCCCATGGAGATCTGGTGTAACGAGTCTCAGGAGCGATACGTGCTTGCCGTCAGCAAAGAGGATTTGCCTCGCTTCGAGGCCATTGCCAAACGTGAACGTTGCCCGTACTCGGTCGTTGGTCGTGCCACTTCCGAACAGGAGCTTGTTGTCACGGACCGTCTCCTTGGCGGCACACCCATCGAGCTCCCCATGCCTATTCTCTTCGGCAAACCGCCCAAGATCGCACGCCAGGCTCAAAGCGCCCAGCCTCTCCGCATCCCCTTCGATTCGACCCTCACTTCTTACCTGTCTCACATCAAGGATGACCCCGTCAAGATGTTCGCCGAGGCTGTCGACCGTGTTTTGCATCTGCCCACTGTGGCTTCCAAGAACTTCCTCATCACCATCGGTGACCGAAGTATCACTGGTCTTGTCGTTCGCGACCAGATGGTTGGTCGCTACCAGGTTCCCGTGGCTGATGTCGCTGTGACGCGCACTTCGTACGGTTTCGACGAGAGCGTCACGGGTGAAGCGGTGGCCTCGGGTGAGCGCACACCTCTTGCTCTCATCAGTGCCGCCGCTTCGGCTCGTATGGCTGTTGCTGAGTCGCTCACCAACATCGCTGCTTCCAGCATTGAGAGCCTTGAACGCATCAAGCTTTCGGCCAACTGGATGTGCGCCGCAGGTCACTCGGATGAAGGCGCACGCCTCTACGAGGCCGTTCAGGCTATCGGGCTTGACCTTTGCCCCAAGCTCGGCCTTGCCATCCCTGTTGGTAAAGACTCGATGTCGATGAAGATGGCTTGGGAGTCGCCTGAGGGTGAGAAGCGTGAGGTGACCGCTCCTCTTTCGCTCACTGTCACTGCCTTCGGTCCCGTCGATGACGTGACAAGCACTTGGACTCCTGAGCTTCGCACCGATATCGACGACACTGTGTTACTCTTTGTTGACTTGGCTGGTGGCAAGCAGCGTCTTGGTGGTTCTTGTCTCGCTCAGGTGTTCCGTCAGCTCGGCCACGAGGCTCCTGACGTCGAGGACGCTGCCGTCCTCAAGGCCTTCTTCGAGGCCTGCTACACACTCAAGCAGCTCCGCGTTCAGAAGCGTGACGAGGGCAGCCTGGTGCTTGCCTATCACGACCGATCGGATGGTGGTCTTATCACTTCTATCCTCGAAATGTGCTTCGCTGGTCACTGTGGTGCCGAGATCTTTGTCGACGCTCTCGACGCCGAGTTGCGCGACCCCGTCGCTGCACTCTTCAACGAAGAGCTCGGTGCCGTCATGCAGATCAAGTCGGGCGACGTCAAGGCCGTCTCCGCTGTTCTCACCGCTGCTGGTGTCCCTTCGCACAACTTGCACATCGTTGGTCGCGTCACTCCTGCTTCGCAGGAGATCAAGGTCGTTGCTCGATCGCAATCCCTTCTCTCGTCGACCCGTGCTACACTCCAAAAGGCTTGGGCTGAGACTTCGTACCGCATGCAAAGCTTGCGTGACAACCCAGAGACCGCTGCTACCGAATACAGCCTGATCACAGACGAGGTCAACTCTGTCGCTGCTTTGAAGTACGATCTCACCTACAACCCTCGCGAGGATGTGCTTGGCGCACAAGTGGTTACTGCGACGCTCGAGACGCGTCCCAAGGTAGCCATCTTGCGAGAGCAGGGTGTCAACGGTCAGATCGAGATGGCTTGGGCTTTCACTCGTGCTGGTTTCTGCGCTGTCGATGTTCACATGTCGGATCTCGTTGAAGGCCGTGTAACGCTCGATCAGTTCGTTGGATTGGCTGCCTGCGGTGGATTCTCGTTCGGTGACGTTCTCGGTGCTGGTAGTGGATGGGCCAAGTCGATCTTGCTCAACCCAAGTGTCAAGGCTCAATTCGTCGACTTCTTCCAGAACCGCAAGGACACTTTCGCATTGGGTGTCTGCAACGGTTGCCAGCTTCTTTCGCAACTTGGTGTTGCAGGTCTCATCCCTGAGGCCGAGAACTGGCCCTTGTTCAAAGCAAACGAATCAGGCCGCTTCGAAGGCCGCCTTTCCACCGTCGAAATCACAAAGGAAGGAGGAGCCCAATCGATCTTCCTCTCAGACATGGCTGGTTCCGTTCTCCCAGCCATCATCGCACATGGTGAAGGCAGAGCCTCCTTCCGCAACCCAACCGACCTCGAAGCTTGCAAGTCCAAAAACCAGGTTGCTATGAAATACGTTGATCAGCGATACCCCATCAACCCCAACGGCAGTCCCGAAGGTGTCACCGCCATCACGGCCAACGGAGGTAGGGTGTTGGCATTGATGCCTCACCCTGAACGTGGTGTCGCGTTGACAAGTATGAGTTGGGCACCTGCAGAGGCGTATGCCAAGGGCCAGAAGGGTTGGCAGGGTAAAGGTCCTTGGTTTAGGATGTTTGAGAATGCTAGGAAGTGGGTTGCTTCGCAGAACTGAGAACTGTTCTCATAGAGGGGGGATGTGTCTGTATATAGATTTACAGCTTGATGACAAGACTCATGGTTCGCACAAAGGCTCTCCAGGTGTGCATGCGCCTTTTTTCCAATAGCACAGACTGAAGATAGAAAGCCTCGGAATTTTGATGTGTGAATGTATGCGTGACGAGCGGCGCCTACAGTGTACTAATCATCTTCATCCCCTCCCATCACTGCATGAGACTGCTTAGCCGGCGTAGCGGCAGCATGTCCCGCCTCGTACCCAGCCAAAGCACCATATGCTTCCAACAAATCGCGCACGTCCTGCTCCCTACCCTGTTTCCACATTGGATCTAAATCAATCCTTACCAGATTCGCAACCAACGTTCCCGCTTTGTACACCAACACGGTTGGCAGCACTTCCAACGTCTTCGAATTGTACTCATCGTATTCTTCCTCGTCCTCGTCTTCGTTCATCGATTTGCCAAAGCCGATCGCAGCTGCTTGCACCTGTAAGAACTTGGTCCTTGGGTACTGTCGTGCAAGAGAAGCGAGGGAGGCGGTGAGGACGTTGCATTGCGCAACTGCTTTGGAATAGATATGAATGACAACGGGGACATCGCGATGCTCGTTGTCGATGGCAGAGACGTAGCCGCGCTCGTCAACTTCGCGAAGGTGGCCGAACCATCGATCGGTCGCTCCTATCGTCGCTGTTGTTGCAGTTGCTGCGCCCGGTGCGATGGAGGCAGGGTTGCCAGAGATGAGCGCACTGTTGCGTGCTGAATGGAAGCTTTTGAGTTCGGCAATGCGCATCTCTCTCCTCCTCTCTTTGGCTTGTAGATCTGCGATGGCTTCTCGACTCACTGCTGCTCCGCCTGCGTCTTCATCATCGCTATCTAAGGTTTCTCGGTGTAGGCGCTGTGCTCCTTCACGTTTCTCCCGTTCAAGCTGCTGGGTGTAGGTTTCGGACGATAGGGCCAACCCTTCCATTCGGCGATTCGTGGCATGGATGGAGGCGGAACGCGCGGCACTTTCCTGCTGTGCTTTGATTTGGCGATCGCGGAGGACACCTTTGGGACCTGTGTTGGTTGCACCTTCCTCGCCCCGGTTTGCTGTACGGGAATTTTGGATGCCTTTGACGCCGCTGCCGCCGCTGCTGGAAGCTATGCCGGTATGCGATGTTGCTCCATGGCGGTCGTCATCGTCGTCATCGTTGTGGTAGAGGTCTCTTTCCTCGTTGTACTCGTCATCGGGGAGGTCAGAGCCGAGTTCGTCGTCCGTGTTAGGAGCAGAAGCGTCTGAAGCGGCAGCTGCTCGCCGATCTTCGCGATAAGAAGAGGTGGGTTTGGCATCAATACCCTGCAAAATGGCTGTCTCGATAGCGTCTCCACTGCCGGACATATTGGATTTTTCTTGATCCAGCGTAGTTTGATTCGAACGGAGGTGTGATGGAGAAGCGTAGAGACGGGTCCTTATATCCAGTACTGAGAGTGCGTGTCGTTTCCGACCCTTTTAAGAAGCGCTTGAAAGGGTTTATGAAAGTCAATCGTAGTGGGTGTGAACTGTTTTCCACAACCAATGAGTGAATGTGGTCCTTAGCTGCAGATGGTGGGAACGGGGAGGCCAGCGGTGCGTCCTTAGCGTGTAAAGAGAGCAGTGGAAGAATGATAGCGACAAAGGGGAGCAAGCTAAAAAGTGGGAGAATGATAGAGGAGGCTCATGCACACACGCTTTGTCCTCTTGCTTGAGCAACTTCCGGCGGTGGCTTGTGTCAAACCCAAAAAAAGCTTTGTTTCACCGTGCATGCACCTCGCGAGCGTGCAAGCTGGCAAGCCAAGACACGCTTTGCGTGCATGATTCAAGCGAAAGCTTTGAAAGCCGCAGACGACATGTGTTGGTCTCGACTTGAGCCGTAGCGGGACAAAATTAGTGTCTTGTTAGACTCACGCTAAGTTGACACTAGATTGGCCGCGGCAATCCGCACGAGTGACTCGCAGTTGACTCGAGAATTGAGTTGGGACCTCTTTTGAGATCTTCTCGTGTGCTTTGAAGCTGAGAGAAACACTTTTTTTGTGTCTGCTTCTTCTGTGTCTTCTTGTAAAGTCCGGCAGACAAAGAGCGCTGCGCTGTTCTGTCAGATAATGTACCAAGCTTGCATGCCGCTCAGTTGCAAGTCTTCCTCACTTGGTCCGAGTCAATTTAGAGTTGCGCATTCCATTGATTCACTCTTTGACTTCTTCCCACCACTCCTCCATTCAGTGAAATCGTTGGTTATCACATCGAAGCATCGTTCTACGCAAGAACGCTTCACGGTGCGAACACAAACATCATGGCGGACGCTACTCAGCTCGACCCAGCTGCCACTTTCGGCGAGCACGAGGTCACCGCTCCCTTCAACTTCTCCACAGAGGAAGAAAAAGTCATCAAATACTGGCGTGCTATCGACGCCTTCAAAACATCTTTAGAGCAGAGCAAGGGCAGGAAACCATTCAGCTTCTACGATGGTCCCCCCTTCGCTACTGGTCTCCCTCACTACGGTCATCTTCTACAAGGCACTGTCAAGGACGTCGTCACCCGATATGCTCACTCCACTGGCCATTATGTTGATCGTCGTTTCGGCTGGGATTGCCACGGCCTGCCAGTCGAACACGAGATCGACAAAAAGCTTGGCATCAAGGGCAAGGAGGACGTCATGGCCATGGGTATCGACAAGTACAACGAAGAATGCAGAAGCATCGTCATGAAGCACCAAGGAGAGTGGAAGGTTACCGTAGAGCGCATGGGACGATGGATCGACTTTGACAATGGATACAAGACCATGGACACCAACTTTATGGAATCGGTTTGGTGGGTCTTCAAGACTCTTCACCAAAAGGGTCTCGTCTACCAGGGCATCCGTGTCATGCCTTACTCGACTGCTTGCACTACCCCTCTTTCCAACTTCGAAGCTGGTCTCGACTATCGTGAGGTTCAGGACCCTGCTGTTACCGTCAGCTTCCCTCTCGTTGAAGACCCCAAGACCGCCTTCCTCGCATGGACCACCACCCCTTGGACCCTTCCTTCCAACTTGGGTCTTTGTGTTCACCCTGACTTCAACTACATCAAGATTCACGACGATGAGCGTGACATGAACTTCATCATTCACGAGGATCTGTTGACAACCCTCTACAAGGACCCCAAGAAAGCCAAGTTCCAGAAGCTCGAAACCTACAAAGGCAAAGATCTCGTCGGCAAGCAGTACGAACCCATCTTCCCTTACTTCCAGGAGCGCTTCAAGGACCGCGCTTTCCGTGTCCTCTCCGACACCTACGTCACTTCCGACGCTGGTACTGGTATCGTCCACCAGGCTCCCGCTTTCGGTGATGACGATCACCGCGTCGCTATTGCTCACGGTGTCATCACGCGTGATGAGACCCCTCCCAACCCAGTCGACGAGGCCGGTCGTTACACCAGCGAGGTTCCCGATTACAAGGGTGTCCATGTCAAGGAGGCTGATAAGGCTATTCAGAAAGACCTCAAGGCTCGTGGCCGTCTCATCGTACAGGCCACCTTGAGCCATCAGTACCCCTTCTGTTGGCGATCGGGTACTCCCCTCATCTACAAGGCTATCCCATCGTGGTTCGTCCGCGTCGAGCCTGCCATCGAAAAGCTCGTCAAGAACAACCAGGCTACACGATGGGTGCCTACCCAAGTCGGTGAAGGTCGATTCGGTTCTTGGATCGCTAACGCTCGTGATTGGAACATCAGCAGAAACCGATACTGGGGCACACCCATTCCTCTTTGGGCTAGCGAAGACATGGAGGAGATCGTCTGTGTCGGTTCCGTCGCAGAGCTCGAAAAGCTCTCGGGCGTTACTGGCATCACCGACCTGCACAAGGACAAGATCGACCACATCACCATCCCTTCGCAAAAAGGCAAAGGCCAGCTCAAGCGTGTCGAGGAGGTCTTTGACTGCTGGTTCGAGTCCGGCTCCATGCCTTACGCTCAGGCTCACTACCCTTTCGAAAACAAGGAGAAGTTCGAAAAGTCGTTCCCCGCTGACTTTATCTCGGAAGGTCTCGACCAGACCCGAGGTTGGTTCTACACGCTTCTCATCTTGGCTACCCACTTGTTCGACACAGCGCCATGGAAGAACCTCATCGTCAGCGGTCTCGTGCTTGCTGCCGATGGTAAGAAGATGAGCAAGTCGCTGCGCAACTACCCTGATCCCAACCTGCTTATCAACCAGTACGGTGCCGATGCTGTCCGACTCTACCTCGTCAACTCGCCCGTTGTGCGCGCCGAGAACCTCAAGTTCAAGGAGGAAGGTGTCAAGGAAGTGGTTTCGTCCACCTTCTTGCCTTGGCTCAACTCGTTCCGATTCTTCCTTGGTTCGGTCGCTTTGCTTGAGAAGGACCACGGTATCAAATTTATCTATGAGAAGAAGGTGCAATCTTCTTCCACTAACGTCATGGACCGATGGATTCTTGCTCGTTGCCAGACGCTCATCAAGCTCATCAAGGAAGAGATGGCAGCGTACCGCCTCTACACTGTCGTTCCTCGTCTTGGCGAGCTTATTGACGAGTTGACCAACTGGTACATTCGATTCAACCGTCGTCGTTTGAAGGGTGAGAACGGCGTTGAGGACACCAAGGCCGCACTCAACTCTCTCTTCGAGACTCTCTTCACGCTCTGTCGTACGCTCTCGTCGTTCACTCCGTTCTTGACCGAGAACCTTTATCAGGGCTTGCGCAAGTTCTTGCCTGCCCCCGACGCGGATGACAAGGAAGACTACCGCAGTGTTCACTTCCTGTCGTTCCCCGAGGTCAACGAGTCGTACTTTGACCCTGTCATCCAGCGTCAATTCAAGGCACTCCAGTCGGTGGTGGAGTTGGGACGTGTCATCCGCGTCAACAGCAACTTGCCTATCCGTGTACCTCTCAAGGAACTTGTTGTCTTCCACACGGACAAGGAGTACCTTTCGGACGTCGATTCGCTTGCCGACTACATCAAGGAGGAGCTCAACGTTCGCGATCTTGTTCTCTCCTCGGACGAGGCTAAGTGCGGTGTTCGTTTCAAGCTGTTCGCCGACTGGCCTGTTCTCGGACGCAAACTCCGCAAGGACGTCGGCAAGGTTCGTAAGGGTCTCGAAAGCGTTACTTCCGCTGATGCCAAGTCGTACATGGAGACGGGTAAGCTCAACGTAGCAGGCGTCGACCTCGTCGAAGGAGACCTCCGTGTTATCCGATACGTCGAGACCAAGGAAGTCGAAGGCACATTCGAATCCAACACCGACGGCAACGTTGTCATCCTGTTGGACATCCAACAACGACCCGAGTTGCAAGCCGAAGGAAACGCACGTGAAGTCGTCAACCGTATCCAGAGGTTGAGGAAGAAAGCTGGCCTCGTAGCTACCGATGAAGTTGACGCCTTCTACTCGTTCGAAAAGGGAGTAGGTGAGGCGTTGGCAGAATGCATTGATAGCCAACAAGAGACGTTTATGAAGGCGTTGAGAAGAAAGCCTCTGCCCGAGTCCGAGAAGAAGGCGGATGCAAAGGTGATCTTGCAAGAGGAGCAGGAGGTGGGTGAGGAGAAGTTCATGCTTACTCTTGCCTGGGCTTAGAAGAAGTTAGCCCGCTCGCTTTTAGAATGTTCGTTGATGAACGGAAATGAAAATGTGTTTCACAGCTTCTGATATGGGGATTTGTGGGAGAAAATGTGGGTGGCTGCGTTTGAAATGATGAGACGAATAGTGATACAACGACAGTAGTGGTGATGCTTTTACAAGTATGCGACCGGGGTATGAGAGTTCGGGTATCGAGCCGGAACGAAAGGCAGGAAGAGAGCAATGAGGAGGTCTGCGGTAGGTACTTAACGCTTCTTGGTTGTACCAAAGCCGCCGAAACCCATCGCAGCCATCATTGCTTCTTCGGCATTACTCTCTCCTCCTCCTGCTTCCTCTTCTTGAACTTTCCCATCCGCATCCGCAACTCGGCTTGTTCTTGGCTTCCCGCCCTTCTTGAGCAATCTCTGCTGTCTTCTCTTCTGCCTCTTCTCCTCTCTTTCCTTCTCCTCTTGCTCAGCAATCTTCTTTATCCTTTCATCGAAGTCGTACGACGCACCCTTGCCTCCTCCTTCCCCACCGTTACCCAGCTTCGTCCTTCTCAACTCATCCAACATCTTCTTAACATCCTCTAAGCTCGCCCTATCCTGCTGCGTCGATTGCCCAATCCTCATCAGATGCACTCTTCCATTCACATGATCCAAATACGCCAAATTGTCCTTCAGCAGCTTCCTGCAAACTTCACAATAAAACCCTGGTCCCGTTTGACCTTTCCCACCCTCTCCACCTGCCAGATCGACCATCAACGTCTTTCCTTCATTCTTGGTGAGATCAAGAGGTCCGCGACGTTGTTGCATTGCAAGTTCAGGTTCCGGCTGGTTAGACTTGAGCTTTTTAAGTGGAGGAAGGCCTTGGGAACGACGTTCGGCGTTGAGGGTGTCGAGTTCGGCTTGACGTTTCTCGCGAGACATGGCTTTGCGTTCGAAGGAATCTTTGTCCCATGTCCGACGGCTAGGGCCGACACCGCCGCCGGAGCTCGAGGCGGCTGGTGCGGGTGCTTTCGACATGTTGGACGATGCAGCGGGGTATGTATCGTTGTTGCGTAGCAGGGTTGAGAGAAGGAGGAGGACAAGAAGGAGAGGGGGGTCAATGCTCCACTTTTTGGGCTTAAGGGTCAGAGGCAGGGTTCCGGAATCCGAGAAGTGCACGGTGTGATCGCGTTTTGCAATCGGGATTGAGATCGAGTCCGTGTCAAAGGGTAGAACGCGATGAAATTGAATGTGATCTTCTGAAGACAGGTGAGAAAAGGCAGAGAGCCGATGTGCGCTTTTTTTTGCAATTTTCTACGAAAGAGCTTGGATCGTCAGTGACCTTTGTGCGGCTGTTGCTCTGCGCTGCGCTGCGCCGCTGTGACTAGAGAGCAGAGAAAGCACTGACCTTCGCGATTGGTGAGTTGTTGTATGTCTGTTTTGGTGATCTCAATCCATCGCATCGCTCATCATCACCATCCAACCTTTTCGTCTTCTCACCTCTACTTCGTTTCTTTCTCATTCGCCTCCTTCCGTCGTCGTCCTGTAGACTCGCACGTATCACTCGCAACAGGACGCGCGTCAGTACTCTTGGCGCCTCCTTCGAGCCATACAGTCGTGTCGAAAGCGCGCAGCATTCGTCGTTGGCATCCACTTTGGAGTCTGCATCGACTGAAATTGCGAGGATACATCTCGCATCTCGTACCTCTCGTTGATTGTTCGCATACGAAGAGCACCCGGGTCGATCGCTTTCAACATGTTCGGATCTTCTGGCTTCGGCGGCTTCGGCCAACAAAACAATCAACAGCAGCAACAGCAGCAGCCAGCTGGTGGTCTCTTCGGTCAAGCTCAGCAACCTAATACACCCGTTCAGACCGGCTTTGGCGCCTCAACAGGTAGGTTGCGCCTCATCTAATCTACACCACATTAGCTGCGACCAGCATACTCACTACAGTTCCATTTCTCATCCCTTCTCAACACTCTTCTGTCTCTCGCGTCCAGTAGGTTTCGGCTCCGCAGGTGGTTTCGGTGCAGCTCAGCCAGCAGCACAGACCGGTGGGGGCCTTTTTGGTCAACAGCAGAACCAGACTCAGACACCATCCTTCGGCGGCTTCGGTGCCTCTACCAACAATGCTTCCACAGGCGGCGCTTTCGGCGCGCGTCCCGCTGCTTCCACTGGCTTCGGCGGCTTCGGTGCCTCTTCCAACACTGGCACCAGCTCTTTCACTTTCGGGTCCAACGCTAATCAGCAACAGCAGCAGCAACCAGCCGCTGGCGGCTTTGGCTCGTCGACGTTCGGTTCCGCCGCTCCAGCTACCGGTGGCCTTTTCGGTCAGCAACAGCAGCAGCCTGCCGCAGGTGGGTTCGGCGCTACTGCTGGTGCCTTTGGTCAACAGGCTCCCGGCGCAACTCCAGGCCAGATCACACAAGGCACTGCAACCGTTCCATACGACCCTCTCCGTGAAGATTTGAGCCCAACAGAACACATGAAGGACCGCAAGAATTGGGATGTTCAGCAATCCATCACCGTCATGCCCGCCTACTGTCAATATAGCGTCGAAGAGCTTCGTCTCATGGACTACCAGCAGGGTAGACAGAAGGGCAACACCGGGCCAGGTGCTACTGGAGCTCCTTCTACGGGCTTCGGCTTTGGTGCCAGCAACACGACCGGAGGTGCTTTCGGTCAGCCACAGCAGCCATCTACTGGTTTCGGTGCTACGCCCTCCTCGACCACGGGCGGTCTCTTTGGCCAGCCTCAACAGCAGCAGCAAACCGGTGGTCTCTTTGGCCAGAACAATCAGCAACAGGCTGGTGGTCTCTTTGGTGCCAAGCCCGCTACTACAGGCTTTGGTGCTTCTACAACCGGCGGCGGTCTTTTTGGTCAACAGCAGAACCAGCCTCAGACTGGTGGTCTCTTCGGTCAACAGCAGCAACAACAGCAGCCAAGCTCCAGCTTCTCCTTCGGGTCCCAACCTCAGCAGCCTGCTGCTAGCACCGGCTTTACTTTTGGTGCCAACAACAATGCCGCTCAGCAACAGAACAAGCCCGCCTTTGGCTTTGGTGCATCCACCACTCAACCTGCTCAGACCGGCACCACTGGCTTCGGGTTCGGTGCTAACAACAACCAGCAACAACAGCCTGGACAGACCGGCACTGGCTTTGGCGCTGGCGCAACTGGCACAACAGGTGGTTTCTCCTTCGGACAGAAACCTGCTACCGGCGGTCTCTTTGGTGGCGCTACCAGCCAGCCTGGACAGACAGCAGGCGCCACTAGCACGTTTGGCGGTTTCGGTGCTGCCAACAACGCCGCTACACAGAACAAGCCCGCTTTCGGATTTGGTGCAGGTGGAGGTTTTGGCGCTGCTTCAGGAGCTGGCACGGGCACAACAGCCGCTCCTGCCGCTACTGGTGGTCTTTTTGGAGGTGCTAGCACCACTCAGCCTAGTGGTGGTCTTTTCGGTAACACGGGTGCGGCTGCAGGTGGCGCTACTGGCACAGCAGGCGGCTTCAGCTTCGGTGCCAACAACCAGCAGCAAGCTGGACAACAGCCCGGTCAGACAGGCACCACTGGTGGCTTCGGTGGCGGACTCTTCGGCGCCAAGCCTGCTGGTCAGACTGGTACGCAACCTGCTACTGGTGGTCTCTTTGGCGGTGCAAGCGCTCAATCAGGCCAGCAAACCGGCACTGGATTCGGTGGTGCTTCGACTGGAGGTTTGTTCGGTGGTGCAGCCAGCAAGCCTGCTGCAGGAGGCTTCTCATTTGGGTCAGGTGGTGGCTCGTCGCTCTTCGGCGCCAACAACCAACAGAACAACCAGCAGCAAGGCGCTGGTGGTCTTGGTACCGGGTTTGGTCAGACACAGAACAACACGACCGGTGGCGGCCTCTTTGGACAATCCAATCAAGCCTCGACGACAGGTACTACTGGCGGGCTTTTCGGCGGTGCCAGCAACACCGGCGGTTCCTCGCTCTTTGGCAACACAGGGGCATCCAATACCGGAGGAGGACTCTTTGGTAGCTCGACCCAGAGCTCAACCGGCGGCGGTCTCTTTGGTGGCCTCGGCGGTGGACAGAACCAGCAAGCTTCCGGTGGCCTCTTTGGCAGTCTCGGCGGTGCACAAAATCAGCAGCAACAGAACAACCTGCAAAACCAGCAGCAGCCCACCGTCCAAGCTTCGCTCGATTCCAACCCATACGGCACCGACAGCCTCTTTGCATCCAACCCTATCAATGGGACTGCTGGTTCCACGACCAACGGCGCCTCGCTTCCCTTCAATGTGGCACCCAAGAACAAGCCGCCTCTCACAACGCCATTCCGCTCCAGCCCGCGCGGTGCCAACAAGATCAATCGTCTCCGTGGTTCGACACCCGGCGCTTCGGGACTTGGCAGCTCCAGCTTTGTGCGCGAGGGCACACCCGGCTCTTTCCGTGAGGGCACGCCCGGTGCCCACAGCCGCTTCGGCACGCCCGGTCGTGCTGGTTCGCCTGCCTTGTTCAAGGGTTTGAGTGATGAGTACAGCCAGCCGCTGTCTTCTCAAGCCTTTGTATCGCGACCTTCGGCCAAGAGGCTGGTGCTCGACGACGCCGGTGAGAACAGCTTCACCGCCTCGCGTATCGGTCGCAGCAGCAGTGTCGCTCACTTTGACACAGGTAGCAGCCCAGCCAACGGCTCGTTGGGTGCCTCTGCTTTCCGTAGCGGTACTGCTCAGCCGGGTTCGGCATCGCGTGTCACTTTCAGCCCCGCGCTGGAGCAGCGTGCTGAATCGGTACGACCTGGCGGAGGCGATCTCTCGTTCGCATCATCGCTTCCTTCGCGTCGTGGTAACTTCTTTGGTGCCGCCTCGCCTAGCGTTGTGGAAGAAACCCCTCTCAAGACGGTCTCGGCTGCTGCTGCTAAAGCTGGTGTGCCGCGTCAGGGACGTGACCTCGAGTCGTCATTCGCTACCTCGGCTCCCAGCACGACCTCCAACAGTGTTGCTACCAATGGTGCCAGCGCTTCCACCGGCAAGCCCGGCGAGTACTACACCGAGCCCTCCCTCTCCGCTCTTCGCACTGCCAACTACAACGAGCTCGCTGCCGTCCACAACTTCATTGTCGGCCGCAAGGGCGTCGGTCAGATCGAGTTCCTCGAGCCTGTCGATCTCACCTCGATCAGCGACCTGAACGACATTGTTGGTGGCATTGTCCAGATCCGTCTTAAGGAAGTCGTTGTCTACCCTGAAGAGGATGACTACGATCCTCGCAACCCCAAGGATGGCGCTCAGCGCAAGTTCGTACCCGGCATCAAGGCCAAGCAGGGCACAGGTCTCAACGTGCCTGCTCGTGTCAGCCTTGAAGCGTGCTGGCCTACTGACCGGGCCACACGCGAGCCTATCAAGGATGCCGAACACCCACGTGTCAAGCAGATGATCAACAAGCTCAAGAACAAGCCCGAGACAGAGTTTGTTGATTTTGAGCCCGAATCGGGAACGTGGACGTTCAAGGTCAAGCACTTCAGTCGATACGGATTGGATGATTCGGACGAGGATGAGGATGCTGCCAACGCTAGTGGAGCTGCAGCCAAGAAGCAGCCTGCTGCCGCTGCCAAGGGGAGTAGTGGCACGGCTGCCAAGCGACCTGCCAGTTCGCGTCTTGCGCCTATGACGGCTGACGAGGATGTTTCTGATGAGGACGTGTCCGTCGTCAGCGGTGCCTATCATGACGACGACGATGACGACGACGATGATGCACCACCGCCATTGCGAACGCTTGACGATGGCGACATGGACACGGACGACGAGGCAAGCCAGACCGCAGCTGCTGTGGCCGCGGCTAAGCAACGCCAACGCCGTCAGTGGACCCCTTCTTCCAGCGTCGCCTCAGGTCGCGAGCGTGCCGGAAGCGCTACACCTTCTCGAGCCATGTCCTCGATGGGCAACGCAGCCGAAGCGCGCCGTGTCCAGGTGATGCAGGCGAGTTTTTTTGGGCAGGACGACAGTAAACTAGCTTCCGCTGCTGTCGTTCCCGCCAGACCAATGGGAGCCTCTCTGAGTCAACACAACTTCAATAACAACAACAAGAAGACCCTCAACCTTCGTCCATCTGCCACCGTCGTTGCTGCGCCTGCAGCTAAGAAAGACGAAGACAGCAAAATCGCCGCTGTCGCTTCTGCAGAGACCAAGCCGAAGCCAGTGGCCGTGCAGGAGGTGCAGCAACCGGCCAAGAAGTTGCGCAAGCTCGATGTGGCGCAGTCGGATGCAGTGGTTGCGGATGGTGAGACGCTGGATGCAGGGTTGTCGCTCGGTCGCAGCTTCCGTGTTGGCTGGGGACCCGATGGGACTTTAGTTCACAACGGTAGGATTGTCAATGCCAAGTCGGATCCGTCGTCGTCTTCTGCGACCGATGCCAAGGCCGAGACGGAGGCTGTTGCTTCCGCTACTACTTCGACTCTCGTCTTGGAGAAGGTCAAGCTGTTCAAAGACGCCGAAACGACTAAAGAGGAAGCTGAGCGAGCCGAAAAGCTGCTCGGTGTGCAACTCCAATATACCAACGTTGAGATGGATGGGGAGGGCGTTCCTGTTGCCTACACCGACTACTCGACGCGCTTCCGACACTTTGCCACGTCGTTCGAACACAAGGACCGCAGCTTCGAAGCCAGTCTTTGGAGGTTGGGTGTCGCTCTATTTGACGAGATCGAGCTCCACATCCCCGAAAATGCAACAGCGGCGACGGCCGATCGCATCCGCAACATGCGCAGGAAAGCAGCGCTGTCCGATTGGCTGCGTCACACCGTTGCTGGTACGGTCGAGACCGAGGCTCGATCACACATTGCTGCGTCGCGCCGTGCTGCTCTGCTCTTTAGCTACCTTAGCGGTCATCAGGTGGAACGTGCCGTCAATGCTGCGCTCGATGCAGGCGATCTTCGTCTCGCGACCCTCATCGCACAAGCGGGCGGTGATGAGGAAGTACGTGCCGACATCAGCGAGCAGCTTCTCACTTGGCGCAAGGAAGGTGTGGATGCTCACATCACCCGTGATCACCGTAGAGTGTACGAGCTTCTTTCCGGAAACGTTCTAGTGTCCAAAGGAACGGATTCACGCACGACAAAGGACCCCATAGATCAAGTCAGCGATCTGGCCATTTGCGAAGGACTTGATTGGAAGCGCGCATTTGGACTTTTCCTCTGGTACGAGTCACCTTACGAGGCATCTCTCGAGCATAGCTTTGAGCGGTACGAAGCTCAAGCTGCTACTCCGAATGCTTCTTCATCTTCGGGCGCCGCCGCCGGCATTGCTCCACCGCTCCCGTGGTATCGGGAGTCCTCGAGCCTAGGCGCCACTCGCTTGCGTCAACTTCTCCAAAAGCCCGGCGGATACGATCGCGACGCACTTTTTGAGCTGATTAAACTCTACGTCGACCCCACTTACGGATTGGAACCCGCTCTCAACGCTTGCGCATTCGGCCCATCCAATGTTGATGCACGCTTACCTTGGCATCTCTACAACTTGCTCTCGAGAGTGTTGCAACGACGTGATTTCGGTGACCGCATCGAACTTGGCCTCCTCTCTGGGGATGCTGCTATGGATGAAGACGCGAACAGCGATGGAGTCGCAGCGACACAAGGCAACTCGAGCCGAGCCGATGGACTGGCTTCGAGCTATGCTACCCAACTGGAACTCTTGGGTAAATGGAAGTGGTCTGCTTTCATCCTTCTCCATCTTGAATTGTCGGAATCTCGCGCTGCTGCGATCAAAGCTTTGCTCTCGCGCAACGTTGCTTTGCTCGACGGTGAACGAGAGTTCCTCTGCGAAAAGTTGCGCATCCCAGAACCGTGGCTGTACGAGGCGAAAGCCTATGCTGCACGTGCAAAGGACGATCGGTACGGCGAGTACCAGCTGTTGCTCAAGGCCAAGAATTGGGTTGCTGCGCACAACGTGGCCTCTCTTCATCTTGCGCCCGAAGCGATTATTCGGGGCGATCACGAGCTTGTCAGCGTCCTCTTCTCCCCCTTTTACCTGGAGCTTGAAGGAGGAGATCCAAACGAAGACGTTCCAGGGTGGGGCGAAGGTGCGGCGCTATACGTCGACTACGTGGCTGCAAGCCGGGAAGTTCCCACCCTCTCGGCTTTGCTCAATGACTCTGATGAGGGTAAGCGAAAGCTCGCATTGGAAAAAGCGGAACGTTATGCAGCGAGACTACCCAGCCTTACTGCGGGTATCAACGCGTTACTCGGCGCATCTTCCCTCAGCGACGATGAAAACGCAGCCGCGGGGGAGACAACGCACATGGTCGCCCGAACCGAAATCATCGTTGGCATCACCAACCTCGCTCGAATTCTGATTAATCTCGCTAGCACCACCACTGCTACCAATGCTATGGTACCAGCGGAGATCAAGACGAAGCTGGCGGCCATTTCAGCTGGGTTGTTGTCTTCCAGCGCTGTTAGCGGCGGCACCAGTGGTGGAGGAGGAGGAGGGAAGGGAAAGAAAGGAAAGGAGGAGAGCAACGGTGAATGGGATCCGGCAGCGTTGGAAGTGGGGACGGTTCAGAACGCTGCAGAGGACTACTTGGCTTCGTTGGTTGCCTTTGGTTGAGGCTACGAGTTGGTTGATCAACAAACAAATGTTTTTTGTTTCGCCAATATGCTGATTACTACTTTACATCAAACTAAGAATATGAAACGTTTTTTTTCTTGAACCTGAATAGCGTAGAGCATGTGAGAGGAGTTTTGTGCTTTGATTGAGGTTGATAGATTCTTGGAAGATTGAGAGGCAGGCAGGATTCGATTCAATCGGGAGAAGGAAGCGGCGAAGCGAAAGTTGAGCGTGAGGTGGTGAGAGGGGCTAGAGCCAACGCGAACCAAAAAAGTTCGGGACAAGGGAAACGATGTGTGCGCCCAAAATGGAGAGAGGTTTTGTGTTGGTGTGGAGTATTTCGCTCGCCTTTGAACGGCAGCGTTTGGTCTTCCTGCGCTTTCCTCTTGACCTACTACCAACCATCGAACACCAACCGCAATTAATCGAGACTTTTTGATATCGCTGCTGAAGCCTTTGAACACCATACCCACGCCGCTTCTTCGAACGCTTTACTCGCTCTCAAAAGCGCCAGCTCATACATCCTTCCCAACTCCCAGCCCCTCCAACAGCGAGCTCTATCAGCCTTTACATCGCCACCCCAAGACTTCGCCCTCTACACATCCTTAACCTTTCTCTCTACACTTGGCCAAGATGTCGATCGAACAACCAACCAGCACGGCAATTCACCCAGTCCTGACCCTCATCAACCGCTGTGATGCCCTAGCCTCCACTTTCGATACCACTTTTTCCGCCTCTTGTACGCTACTAACAAATTTAGCGAACAACACGGTTGCGCCTGGTCAGCCTACAACGATGGACGATACACTCATGTCGTTAAGAGGAACATTGGAGAAGTGTGAAGAAGTAGTAGGGGCAATGTTGGGATGTATTTATGATGATATTCCGCATTTGTTGGATCAGATCGATGGCGAAAAGGGGCAGCAGGGGTATGGTGTAGGGAATTGGAACCCTAAATCCGCCCTTGATGGCATCTCACAGCTCTTCTACGTAAGTTTTCTATGCTCGCTAATCTCTCTTTTCTATCGACCTACTCGAAGATAACGAATTGACAAATCGTTTTGCCTTCTTCGATACAACAGTCATACCAAGACCTTCTCAGCGAAAAAAGAGAACTCCTTGCCGATTTCACATGCGAAGAAATTACCCCCGCACAATTCGTCACCGGTTGGACAAGCATCGATACCACTTTGACATCCCAGCGCAAACAACAGGTCGACGACTTGGCCGATTTACTAGCCGCCTTCTAAACACCACCCAGTCCAAAGAAAAGCAAGGAATTGTCACCCACATAAACAGGGATAGCGCCAAGTTGAAGAGAATCACCGCACGCAAAAAGTTCACAAGAGCGTGTCAAGATGTGTAAGATAAAGATGAAAGAGATAATCACTCTCAATTGGTCCGCAACTTTCTTCCGATAGCTGAACGAGCTGTGTGTGTGGGACTGTGGTATAGATGCTGCATTGGACGGCAACAACGACGAGGAAAGCAACGATGACTTGAGCGGCCAGTATAAAGGTGTGACGATGGAACTCTCAGACGCACGCAAAGCTTCGACCCACTCAAACTTGTTCGAAAGGACCATGAACCAGGATGCATTGACAAAGGAGACAAAGGAGAACATCGCGTTCAGAACAATAACTACGCAGCCTCGACACATATACTTCACATGTACGCCTTGATCGCGTCCACCAACTCCGCCCCCGCTTTAGCAAAATCCACCTCTGCAATCCTACTGATCGTATACCTGACCCTAGCCTGATCGTTGAACGTATCCATCTTTGCCCTACAATTGAAGACGTACATCCTGTTCGCCGCTCTGTGAAGCGCAGCTCCGAACTCGCTCTCGCTCTCTTCCTTCAACTTGTGCAGTTCGCCGGCTGGCATACCGATGATTTTGGCCGCATCTTCGTTAAACCCGCTGAGCCAGATTTGACCGGAAGCGTCCGCAACGTTGGTCGACAGAATGTAGCGGTATTCGGGTTGCTCGTACGAACGATCGCACTTCTCGCAGCGCCAGTTGTTGTCGTTATCCAAAGTGACTTTTTTGTTGCATCCGTCAGAGGGGCATGCGGTGTAGTAGAGGTTGTCCTGCTTGATGTAGACCACGGTCGCGCGGACGTTGAAGTAGTCGGGCTTTTCAGACATGCCCAGGTTTTCGTCCTTGATCTGGGCAATGTTTCGTCGTTCAGCCATGTTTCCGCCAGCACCGCCAGCTCCCATCGCGCCACCGTTAACACCGGCATTGGTGAAAGGCTGGAATTGAGCGTGGGCTCCATCATTGTCGTACCATCCTCTGAGAACGTGCGCCTCGGTGATATCGGGGTTGATCAACATCGTAGAGCTGGCAAACATGCTCAAGCTGCGTCCCGCGAAATCGCCCACCTTGACACCCTTGAATGCAATGACTGGCTTCTCGTCCACACCAGCGTTGTTGGGGAACTGTTCGGCGTTCTTACCCCAAAGCGTCAGGCGAATACTGCGGGCAGATTGGTCGACGAGGGTGAGCTCGCGCTTCTGAACAGGTCGTTGCGAAGCCTTGCTGACGATCTCGGAGAGCTCGCCGTAGTTATCGAGAACAGCGATGACGTCGCAGGTCTGGTTAGTCTCGATGGTTTCGAGCTCGTTGATGCGGACAAACTCGTATTTGACTTCAGGGACGTCGGTTGCGTCGGTGCACTCCTCGACTTCGGTCGAGCCCTCAAAGGTGATTTCGTACTCATTCTGCAAGTTGCTGAACTGCTTCTTGGCAATGTTGACGCGGGCTTTGGAGATGAGGTAGACGTGGTTCTCCTTCAAGATGGGGTAGAGGCGGTCGACAGCATCGTTGAAGCCAGTGGCTTTGATCTCTCCAGAGTCGTCGAGAAGATTGACAGAGAAAAGTTTGCCTTCGCCACGCTGGTTGGACCAGTGACGGATCTCGGATTTCGAAGTGACACGAGCCTTGATGGTCCAGCGATTTTGGTAGGGCGAAAGACCTTCGATGGGATAGATGGGCATACCTGCGTGAACGCTGCTTCCGCCAGGACGACTAGCACCGCCAGCACCACCGAATTTGCCTGCGCCAGAAGCAGAAGTAGCAGGAGTAGTTCGACCTGCTGAGTTGTTACCGATGTTGCTGTTGCCAAGTGTGTTAGCACCGCCCTCCTGCTTGACACCTCCCTCGCCCTTGATGGCGTCATCAACGTTTGTGGGGCTACCAAGACGGTCCTCCGTGGGCTTGTGAATCACCTCGAGGTCAAGAAGAATGAGAATGCGTCGGTTCTGAACCGAGTTGCTGGCATACTGGGCAATGCGTACGATCGAATGCTTCTCGAGCTCGCCAGACTCGACCATAGAGCGCTTCTGCGAGGCAAGCATGGCCTGAGCATAGTGAAGACCATCCGAAAGAATGATGCGGTATCGGTCGCCGACGTTGGAAGCGGAGGTAGCGCTAGCCTGAATCTTTTTGATGCTAAGGATCTGGCAGACGGGGTTCTGAACTGAGTTGGCAGGATCGGCGGTCTGGATCATCTGGGCGATTGCGCCCTGTGTGAGATCGTTAAGCGACATCTTGGAGGAGAGGTTCAGCTGAGGAAGCCGCGGAACAATGAGTCGAGGGTGATGATGCTGGCTTGTTACGGAATGGATGCGGATCGAGTTGAGCAGTAGCAATCTTGCTTGGCTATGGGCGCGCTTTGAAATAGACCCGCGGTAGTGATCCTTTATTCACGAGCTAATGCGCGGGCAAGCTTGAGATCGAGATGATAGCGGATGATGGCGAGGAGGATGGTGATGATGATGATGATGATGATAGAGGAGTGTGGAAGCAGGTCTGAACTCCACTTCTTCTTGCTCTCTGAGGATGGCTGAGTCGCGAGTGCGAAGTGACACGCTGCTGCGCAGTTGCTCTCGCGGAAAGAAGCAGCACGAGTGGCGCAGCCAAAAAGTCGAGAGGCTGAGCACTTTGGCTCATTTACGCGCGCGACGCGTCCAATTCAACTGTTCTTGATCTTCCGCAACTATTGATGGGATGCGGAGTCGAAAAGGGAAGAGACCAACACCTGAACTCGCGCGACATATTCTCGAGATTTTTGGTTCTAGATATGTCTGAGAGGCCGACCTCACATTTTCGATGACCCGATTCATCGGCAAGAATGCATGTCCCATCCAGCGATCCGATCCACCTCCTTCCCTCGTATCATTCTTCACGTCCCTCGCCGCTTTAGTCATCTCTGCGCTCAAATGCAGTCAATGGCAGCAATGTGCGTCGGTCCGACGTAAGGCCTTTCATACTCGCTGAGTCTGAAGCATAGATCGACATCGATTGTGGCGCTTGAGTAAGGCGGCACCCTGACCAGAACAAGATAATACCGGAGTCGAGGCACACTCACGTTCCGCAATCAGACACACTACCAGGATAGATACTGCACAGGGACTGTCAACGGTGCAGAGAGACTTTCAGCGAAGCTTTCTCGCAGACCGTTGCCAATATCGGTATCGTCTCCGATTCAGGATCGACAAGATGGAATGAAATGAATTCAAAAGACCGAAAGCTCGCTTTCGCTGCAGTCAGCGAGCCACGCGTGGCGGGCAATTATATCTCCCGGCTTTCATGCACCTCGGCCAACTTCTGTCTCCGCTACACAACTCCATACGGTATCACCACTCGACACTCAAGTTCATGACAACTGCAGTGTGATATGGCCAGACTCCGCAAACGCACGCAGCACTGGCTATGCATAGCCAGATACAACAAGGCCCGCAGGACAACGAGCCTTGGTATGAACATTCAATGCGGTGCCGACCGAGTGGCACAAGGCGACAAAGCTGATCTCGTCCAATTGATGGAAGGTTCCTTCAATCTTCTGAATTTTAAAATGAAAATGATCGACAATTTTGATCCGGATAAAGAACAGTAAAAACTAGTTTTGGTGCCTCCTTTTTTCGTTTCTTTTCCCGAGCACATTTCAATCTCGATGTTGTCCGTGACCAGTATACTTGGGCAGGCGATTAGATGTGGACTTGCCGATAGCTACCACCTCAAGACTGGCGAAGAGACAACTAGCAAGGTTTGAAACGAGAAGGCTGTCCCTGGCAGAGGGGGAAATTGCCGACAAGGTGATTTGGTTCTTCGCTCCTCTGTCTCGCTGATAAGCTTGTTTACCCTTCATTGAAACGGATGGAGCAAAGGCTATAGGCAGCCAAATGAAACTTTCCGCATCTTCTCGTCAGTAAGAGAAATACAGTGAGACACGGGAATGCCATATGCACTGTCCACAGCTGTCAACTCTACCCTAGGGTTCATAAGCTTTTCGAGACATCGAGATCATCTTGTTTAGGATGTTTTGAACAAGAGTCGATACCAAGGAGGATGAGCTGCAAGCCTGGAACGAGCAGAGGGGAGATTCCATCTCCGCAAACAGGAACAGACAAGCCGTCGCCCCTATCAGTCCATTCAATTATACCTGGACTAGGTAAGAAAGCCTCATGCTCGTTTTCAACAGGAGGCTGGAGGAAATGCATGAGATTTTCCGACTGCACGACAATAACCAAATTTCGTGTTGGCGAGTCGACGTCGCAGCTCAAGATTTCAGAGAAGGCTAGGCCCAAGACGAGACGTTCCTGTGTGACAACTGGGAGTCTCGCCTCACTAGAGGCATAGGGATGACTGACGAGCCATCCTCGTTGCAGATGGTGGTGCCTCGTTGGCAGCACGGATAGGAGACTGATGAGGTGCATATGGGGATCGACACTGCAGAATACTGAACGCGGTTGTCCTACATTGCCAATCTCCTCCTACAAGCAGTCACTGATCGTCATACGCTGCTTATCAGCCTCGTCCCAGCAGATCTGTAGTGGTTCGCTGATCTGAAAGTCACGCCGTCGCAAAGACTTGAAAGCTGCTCTCGGCGTCCCATCTCGCCCCCCTTGACTTACAAATCGACCAGAAATAAAGAAATAATCAAATAGCACAAAATAAAAACATTGATTGTCAATATCACTTTTTTCGATCGGTTCTCCAAGACACGTTGAGGTTAGACGCTTTGAGCATCTTTGGGCATGACAGCCGCTCAGAGCGTCTCCAAGATCAAGACGTAACACCCGCTGACTTCGTGACACGGCACATCTTGAGATGCTGACCATCAATCCGACTGTTAGTAAATCTACACGGCCGTTTCGACTCCATTGGGACGTCTGTTCTTCGATTGGGCGCCGCTTCAAGTCGTTACCCTGGGGTCCTTTGGAACTTCTGCTTTCCAACCGACAAGCCCGTCATATCTCGGTATGAGAAACTGCTAGAGCGGTCATCACTGTATCATCTCTCGACTCATACTAAATCTTCTGCGGACCATCCGCCCTTTGGGCATCCTGTAGCTCCCTCGTATATCGAAGATCCCAGCATGGATAACACATGATCATCGACGCGTAGACTGCGGGCCAAGCAATCCTGAAGCGGGCTCCGTTCAACCACATGATTTGCCAAGCTGCCAAGCAAGGCATCGGCTTTCGGACCATCCTCATGCAAGCTGCAAAAGCTGGTGACAGTGACAAGATTGACATATGTAGTGGATTTGGGTTGCTGTGCAAGCGTAAGATCGGGATAGACTTTTTCTGGCTTCAGGTTGCGGTCTTGAGCGTATGACTACGGAAAAATATAAATCCTTCTCCATCGGTCCAGAGAATGCAAGTTCGGACAACCTCTTGCCGCTCCCACTTACTGTAGGTGACAATTTACCCTCGGAAGAGAAATTTCCACTGTGGCAGGCCATATGAGTGGGGGAGTAGGGAAGAGATGCCACGAGCTGCAAGCAAACAAGTCTTATGTGTGTGAGAGCATTGCGGAGATTCATGCTGGGTCGATTAGGTGCATCCTAAACAGCGTACTGTATCACCTTACCGAATCTGAAAGTCTTTCGCCTGACTCGTCGATAACGTAGTGACCGATGTTGACATGTGCGATGCGGACAGCACGCTGCATTCTGCACGATTGACACCGAGCATTGTTATTCCGATGTCTCTTGTGCAGGGTTTGTGGTCCCGCCTTTTCGTCGAAATGTTAGAGGCAACGAATAGGTACTTTGCAGCTCTTCCGCCCGTCCGTAGGCGACACAGACATAGCGCAGGTACGCGCGGTCGAGACTTCTTGACTCTTGGTGAACCAGCGATGATTCGTATCACAGCTGCCGACGAAACCGATCGAATTGAAGGAGAACATCACAGGCTGGCTTGCGTCTGTGTCAAAGCTGCATCGACTCTCTAGAAGAGGATCCAAGAGTCTGGGAAGAGGACAAGGGCTGCTCCACTCCATGTCTGCCGGCCTTGGTGGCTGTATGACTGGTGTTGATACACATCTCGAGGCAAACAAAGGAGGCATTCTTGGCCGAAAAAGGAACCTCGTGTCTTTCTTTATTGCCAATTTCGGATTTTCCTCACCTACAGATCGAAGCTTTTTCATAATTTTCCGCCTAAGTTGCCAAAAAGAAACAATCAAAAAGGGAAAACAGAATTAATCCAAAACCCGCGAGAAATTCAGTTTACTCTTGGTGGTGGCTTTTCGCCGAAAGCCTCTCCGACCGAGCTACAGACGGTTGCATCGGTCGTCGTGACTGCTACTCGCCTCAGACTCTTCTGTTGGGTACTCGTCCGCAAGCGAGAGCCGCTCCGGTCCGCCTGTCTGCTTGCTCCTCGTGGTCAGCTCACCTCGTGGCTTCAGCTTATCGGAATTGCATCGAGCTGCACCTCTATGCGCTGCCTGGACTCAGCTGTGAAACTCAATCTCGCTTAGAGCGTGACCGGTGAGCAAGAAGATCTGCAAGCCATAGTCATTTGATCGACATATGAACTCTACCTAATGCCCCTCCCCCGAGGGTGGCTCCCGTCTGTGCATTACAGCTGCCAAGAAGATCACTTCCGACAATAATTAAAAAGCCATCTCGACCAAGTGACAGCTTTCGGGATGCGAGGAGGCAGGAGAATAGGCGAGCTGTCAAAGTGCTAGGGTGCAGATGCGTTGAGGCAAGTGTTCGAGCGCTTCGCGAGAATGACAAGGGCTCTCACCGTACAAGCCC